>MU397262.1:252446-429749 GCA_022578865.1 Xylaria sp. FL0043
CAAACACCATTAACACCATCTCCCTCAATACCCTGTCGTCATATACAGAAACACCATTAACACCATCTCCCTCAATACCCTGTCGTCATATACAGAGGCAGCTTCTAACTGTAAATGCCTGTCATTCAGTCACGCTTGCCATCAGCCGGATACGTTCACTGGGGAAAGACAGCCCGACTAAATCATCAATCTAGAGCAATCACTAAGCACCCACCTTGCCTTCCTTTCTTCATCACCCCCAACCACCTCGTACCATCCTTTGACTACAGCCCCCTCACCGCACACGCTTAGGCGCCTGCTTCTTGAGCACGCTTGGTTGCCGCGTCCGTGGTTTCCAACATGGAGCAACACGAGAATAGCGCGGCTGGTGCAGAGCAGCTTCCGGCGGTTGAAGAGTACACTACTCGGTCCTCCATTTCCGAGTCACATACTGGCCAGAAGCGCAATCTCCAACAAGCATTCCCACACCTCTCGCCTACCCGAGATAACAAACGCTTCTGTTCTCACTCTCCCGCCCATAACGCGAGCTTGCAGTCAGAGAACAATGATGACGCATTGGCTTATTACAATGCCACTTTTGATGGCATCGTCACAGCCGCGACTGCTGGTCAGTCGTGTGTGACCGAGCAGACTCAGTCTACAGAGCTGATTGATCCAGTTCTTCTCCAAGGAAACTCGACAGTAGAGAATGATGCGCTTCAGAGTGATCCACTCGAGAGTGATGCAGTCCCAACATCGCTTATTGATCCAGTACTTCTCCAAGAAACTTCAGCGGCGGAGAACAATATTTTTGAGAGCAATACGCTCGAGAATGACATGAGCCCAAGTCTACTCGATGTTCCCATTCTTGTCCAAGGAATTTCAGAGGTGGAGAATAATAGTGCTGAGATTAACGCAGCACCCGACCTTGAGAATGTTGACGATATTGAGTATCTCCTCGACTATTCGCGCCATGAGATTCGCAGATACCTGGATGTCATCAAACAGAACACTCCAGACGGTCAGATTGATCTTAGCACCATCAGAATCCTGGCCGATGAGATCCTCAATAACGCGACAAGTAAAGGGTTGGCGACGCCCGAGTATATCGCTGCATTGAGAGGTATCCTCCCGTCTGATAATGTGCTCGTACCCCCAACCAGGCTCGAGCCTGATCAGAAATTCTCTCGGAATATCACTTCTCCCCTCTCTGAGTCCAAGTCTATTTCCCCGCCCCCTGGACTCGTCTCTCCTTTGCCCTCATCTCTTCACACTTTAGATGCAGCTGATGCCCCTTCCCATAATGTCGACATCAAAATCCAGAACAAGTCAACGCAGACCGAGCCAGCACCAATCGACACTTTTAACCGCACGCCCAATGACCTGATCACCAATTATAACCTTAGCAACATAAAACTCTGGAGAAGAGAGCTAGAATTGATCCGCCGGCTACAGCCCCTTGTTGTCGGGCCTTATACGAGAGTCAAGGTACCTCTTCGAGAGACAGCTGTTCAGCCGACCCCTTCAAGTCAGGAAGTTGAAGCATCCACACTAGATCTTCTAAATAATAACTATACAGATATTTCTGACACTAGGGGTGCCTCGAGACGTTCTTCACGTTCTGGTATCAGACCTAGTCGCGACTCCGGACATAAGAACCGCGAGGTCATCAGTCTTTCAGACACGGACGATGAAGACGAGGCTATGAATAAATTCAATTCGCGCCTGGCCGGTGGTGGTGACCTTTTTTACGGTGAGAATGGACCGGAGCTTGTTCCTAGTGAAGAAGATGACGAAGAGACGTCGATGCGGGGCGACCACTCTTCGTATAAAAACCCGTCTAAAGAGAACAGCGGAACTATCGATGATCTTCTCGATTATGAAGATATCAATCCTGATGATGATATTGGGAAAGATGAGGGTGAATATCCCAACCACACGTTTTCCATGGGGCTCTTCCGTGGTAATGACGATACTGATGACGACTACAATAACGCTAGTCATCAAGATAACCAGAGCGATAGAAATGTTTTGAATTATAATGACGTGATGGGGTCTTCCAGTTCCAGGCATCGAGGTCGCGCCACTCATGCCCATACCACAGGTTCTTACGGAAGAAATAATGCTGGTAGAAGTCGTTCGCGCTCTCCTGATTCTCAGTACCAACGAGGGAGCTATTCAGAGAAACCTCACCGCGAAAACCGATATTACTCGGGTAGATATCAGAATAACAACTCACCAACTTGGGCCGGGCCCGAAAAACCGTACGATGCAGGGCGCATCTATATAAAGGACGTCTATTCAGCTCCGACCCGCCAGGAGACTTCATACGAATACATGAGGCAGCGGTACATAAGAGATGAGCCGCAAGATCTCTCATTTTACGGCTACAGTAACGGTGCGAGGTCGATTGGCAAAGCTAAGAAGGAGTTGCGATACCAGGATCGTTTGGGTGATGTTGGAGAAGTCCCTGGACCTAAATCCAGCCTGCGCCTAAAGCTGGATGAATATATGCGCGACGTCGGTTCAAATGCAGTGGGTCTCGAACTGGCCATCAAGCGCATTATGCAAGAAACCTTCTATGCTAGCGAGACTTTTGATGAGGAGCAAGCATTACAGGAGATGGCTAAGCAGCCGACCAAGTCGTACAAGGGATTTCCGCTAGTCGAAGAGATCGGATTCATTACTGTGGAAAATCGCGCAAAAACCGAGGGAGATTGTTACTGGCGTGCTTTGGCACATATTCTACATGGAAAATCTAGTCGTTGGAATATGATCAAGGCCGACCATCTCGTGTACGTCCAACATGTTCTCAGCGACAAGACTCACCCACGCCATCAACTATATGCAAAGCTGAACACGCAATTCTTCGACTCTAACGGAGGGACACTAAAGAATGCAATGACACCTGGATTTAAAGCTAACATCTGGCAGCTTCTGCATCTGCCGCATTGCTGGACGCCAGGCGTGATGCAACAGATCACGGCGGATCTGTACAACATTCATCTAGTGACCTTCGCATATGACCGTTCCAAGAACTTGTGCTCCGAGGTTAGCGTTCGAGGCGCCTATAACAGTCGCCATGTATTCATGCTATTCACGGACAACTGTCACTTCCAACCACTAGCGGTGAACGAGTACCTAACCTAGGAGTTTCGGTACCCACGCGTGACAGTCGCCGCAACGGCTCGTTTTTCGAACGCACCAAAGGCAGGGTCTAAGAGAGTCAATCATACCATCAAGCACCCATGGAGGAATGACTGGACGAGCCAGGTTCTTCCCCCAGTGCCACGAAGCCATGGCTGCGACTTGTTCCAGTTGAGCAAGTTGATGAGCGCTCCTCCGAGCTCGGAATCAAGTTTGAAATAGAAGCGGAAGGATCTTGCACCCAGCTCATGCGTACACTCAGGCCAGGAAATACATGATGAGACTCTACGATAATTTCATGGCTTTTGTCGCTTTACCTATTTGCTGTATCGTTTGAAGTGGCCCACGTTGAGATTTGACGAAGACATTTCTGTGCGCGAACAGAGAAGTGGCTCATTTCCTTAGAGAGGATAGACAGGCTTGCTGGTTAATGCCGTAGTCTCAGAGGATATCAAGGTCACAGATATAATCGTTCCAGATGGTTGGAAATACCAGCTTTGATAAAATTGCTTAATAATAGCTACAATTAAAACGTGTTATATTTCGTTCCGGTGTCTCCCGTCCTTTTATAATACTAATTGGAGCGTAGTCGCATTCATGTCCGAAAATTTCTCTTGCCAGACACCCACCCATCCCTAAGGACATGACCATACAAGCGTAGATCTGGGTGTCTGGCCTTCTATAATCGTAAGTCCCGAGAGACAGTCTTCTCTACCAACGTTCCGTTCAGGACTGATCCTAGGGGGATGCCAGCCCTGGCTATCCGAGGATAGCACCGTTGGGTGTAATGTGTATAGGGAGGGGGTCACGTTCCTAGGTCACAAACGAAAGTGCGGCATAAGCACTGCAAGCAGTGTCATGAAAAACATACCTTGACAATCTGAATAATATGGTATCTCAATGTTAGAACACTGTCTGCTTCCCTCTAATTCGCTCTTTCCCGTAAAGCGCTGTAGCCGTGAAGCCTTTCTGCCATTCCACGTCCGAAACGCCATGCTAGTTAATGATAATAACCTTTAAGAAACCTCGGTTCTCATGTCTCATACTGTACAACAACAGAGGCCGCAACAAAACAGCCCCGCGTGTTCATCACTTTCATTTAGGGAAATACTCGCTTTAACCACTTCAATCCAACATGTGTTGGAATAGAGGCGAGATGGACTCGCCATAATGGTTGCGTCGAATCGCTTCGGACAGCAAGTACGAAAGGTCTAGGATCACCAACTTACTTGCATTCTTGGCTCGTCGATCTGGGATAGGGAAGCTGTTGGTCACAATGATCTGGTGGATGCAATCACAAGCTTGGAGCTGCTCTAGGCAATCGGCTCCGAAGACGCCGTGGGTGGCCATGCAGTAGACCTTTTTGGCTCCGCCTCGCTTGACGACGGTCTCGGCTGCGGCAATCCAGGATCCGGCTTTGTCAATCATGTCGTCCACTATGAGCACGGCCCGGTCCTTAACGTTGCCAACCAAAGTGATCATATGCTCGACCTTGGGGTCCTGGAGCTTCTCCTCTTCTTCGTCGGATGAATCTCCAGCTTCCGCTGATCCGCCGAGAGCGTGCGGCTCGGGTGCGAAAAAGGATGATGCGCGAGACATAGTCATGGGATCATCATCTCCTCCTTGATAAGACTGACTGCCATCGCCTTCTGATTGTGGTGGTGAGACGAAGTCATCCGGTACAACATGGCCTTGAACAAGCCGACCGTGCGTCACTTCTTGCGCGCGCTGGTCATTGTATTCTAGTGCCTCTTCCTGCTCTTCCTCGTCACGGAGTTCTTCAATAGGAGACGCCTGCGAAGCTTGAGAGGAAGCATGAAATGCACGGGTATATGGAGAACGAGACGCATTATTCGTGCGTAGGGGTGGACCGGCAACTCTCTTGGGAGAGCCTTGCGAATCTGTGACAGTACGAGACGAATGCGTTCCGTTGTTCATAAAACTATCCGAGTCCCGCTCTTCAGGGTGGGTATTAATAGGGATCCGACGAACTCCATTAATGTATGCTGTGCCCTGGTCGTATCCATCAAGTTCCCTCATGATCATGCTGGCGGTCATGTTACTAGCTCGTTTTCGGTCCGTGGTGACCAGGCCAAAGTTGAGCTTCAGGGCATCGGCGAGTGAAGTGACTCTCTTCGTGCCGCCTGCGTTCTTGGACACAACGACTGCCTCTTTCCAATTCGGCACATTCAGTCGCACCCACCGGGCAATCAAAGGCTCTGCGTGGAGATTGTCGACGGGACACTTGAAGAAGCCCTGCATCTGCGAAGCGTGGAGGTCGACAGTCACGACATGTTTGACGCCAGCGACATGAAGTAGATTGGCGAGCATCCGAGCGGTGATGGCACCTCGATGCGACTTCTTCTTAGATTGCCGACTGTAGGGGAAGTATGGAAGAACGGCTGAAGCGGGGTTGAAATTGATGGTCAGTCATGATAGCACAAGAGGCTGGGACACCGAAGAAGCCTACCGGTGATCTTGTTGGCGGAGCCTCCCTTGCATGCCGAGATCATGATAAGCAGCTCCATGATGGTGTCATTGATGGTAGGACTACCGGATTGGACAATGAAGACATCCTTATCCCGGATACTGGTCAGGATGCGAACACTGGTTTCGCCCTTAGCACGATGTCAGCCAGTCTGGCATCGCTTGTTGGGAAGAAGATGATGAAGACAGGGACGGCAAACAAGGGTCCGAGCAAAAGAGAAAAAGAACCAGTTCGGTCCGCGCAAGCAAGTTAACAACGCACATTGGAGAATTGAGATAGGTCAGCCGCAGCCGGCGTCATTCCCAGGTTCTCGCATATCTTGCCCGTCAAGGCGGGACACGACGTGCCCGAGAATACCAGCGTGCCTCGCATCTTGAAGGGAGAGAGTTGGTCGAGACGCAGAAAAAAAAGATGTGGAATAGAGGGAGAAATTTATTGGGCATGTAGAGCAAGGTACGGAGCTGGCTAAGACATGCTTGGCTAGCAGATAACGCCCCTGTGTATACCTAGTAGACTACCTACCTAGGTAGTCTAGGTAGGCCAGGTACCGAGCCAGGAGGGGTGGTTACCAGCCAACTGGCAGCGTTGCCATATGACAGCCAGGGGGAACTGACAATCCCCCAGAGCAGCTGGGCTTTCTGCAGGGACGGATTAAATTAGTGGAGACCTGCAGACACAACCTTGGAGGAATTGAGACATGCACGGTACAGGCGAAGTCGGTCGCACCGCCGCGCCAGCATCTTACTCTGACATTGCTGTGATCTTCTTGTAACATATTATGTCATAACTTTTGGCACGGGGAGGTGATTTGTTGTTGAGTTTTTAATGTTCTTTCCTTCGTTCCGTTAGCGACTCATAGATTTTGGTCGCATAAGGTGAAGACTGTTACTTCAACACGATGGGTATCCGAGGACTCAGTAGTGCCGTTCGTCGATATGGCGTATTCAGCCCTCTTGACGGAGATACGGTGGTCATTGACGGACCTGCACTGGTTCATAAAATATTCGACGGATGCATGCGCCACAGGCCGCCTACCAATGGGTTCATCTGCCAGCCTTCGTACACGACGCTTGGCCGTATGGTTATAAGCTGGCTCGAAGAGCTACGCGCTCATAATGTGACTATGTAGGTAGGAAGCCATATGAAATGATATCTCCTTGACCCATATCGCCTCTTATTTGCTAATTGAGTAGTGTAGTCGGAAGATATTCTTCGACGGCTACCTGCCCCCGAGCAAGTGGCCAGTCAGACGAGACCGACTGCTAGGCCAGTCCCGGTCGATGAAAGCTCTACTGAATTCTCACCCCCATGGATCAACTAAAATGCCGGAGGACGCATATGAGGCGATAAAGGGTGGGATTGTTCTCGCTCAGGCCCCCGATTCCTCTTCTCACTCTCGCTGGCTGCCAAGGTCTCCTTTTCTCATCCCGGCTGTTGTTGAAATCCTTAAGAGTTGCCACACCTGGGGGCCGCTCGTTGAAGTTGTGTCTGGCGAGGCTGATATGTTCTGCGCCGAAGATGTTCGACGCTATGGCGGAGTACTCCTGACGAACGATTCTGATTTGCTCATCACTGATGTTGGCCCTGATGGCAATGTGTCATTTTTTAGTGATATTGTCCGTGCCGATCCCTCAGATAAGTCGCAAAAGTTAGTGGCCTGCAAGTTTTCGTTGAATACTATCAACAATACTCTGGGCTTGAGCAACGTGGGAGGTCTTGCACGCGTCGCATTCGAAAAGGTGAAATTTCGGTCTAGCTTCGAAGAGGCATTAGAACGAGCAAGGAACAACAGAGATAATGCTCTAGAGCGACCCGAATTCAAGACGTTTATGGAGGAATACTACATGAAAGAGTATCTGCCGAAGGATCATCCTTTGCAGAAGATGCTTTCTGGCCTTGATCCAAGAATATCTGAGATCATCATACAGGCTTGTAAGTAATCGTCGGAGTCGTTTTCTTCTTTCCCTAGCCACCGTAAGAGTATACATGAGCTCCGATCCGAAAGACGATAACATCTCAAGAGTTTTTAAGCCCTCTAGTATCTATGGATCATGCTCAAGATTATGACAACTAACTCCTAGATATCACAGTGATATTGGACGGCAACGATACCTTGCCAATTGGGAATAGCTCGCGCCACTCTCGTGGTCCAGAGACTTTGGCAATATTCCTACCTGTTCTGATCGAGGTTAGATTCATCTCTCTTCCTCCCTAAGTTTGTACGAGGTGAGATCATCACTAACACGTGGACTCGAATAGGATCGCAGTAGAAGCAGTGCGTGGAACATGAGCACTATCATCCGTCAGTTTGCGTATAGTATTATACAAATGTTCGCCATTCGCGACTCGCCTATTGTCATTGAGTACCGTTTGCTCGAGGCGTCCAACCCATCGATGGGCAGACAAATCGACGTTCTGGGATTAGAAGCCCTTGAACAGTGTGCATTGCTGGTGGATGTGCTTAAGCAAACTAAGGAGCGCGTATCCAGCGCAGACATGCAATGGCTTGCCTTCACTATCTATCAAGACCATGTATGGTCCACGTCTGAAGATCGATTGCCGCTGTCTGCTTCGCTCCTTCATAGACTGAACCGTGCATCTAACGACGGAGACCAGCATTCGTGGGATGTCATACACTTCACTGCGCAAGTACAAGCATCACTATACTCCTTAAGACTGGTAAAGCAAGTTATTGATGTTGCTTTACTGCTCTGCCCCGAGATACCACCTCCGGCGCAAGCATTGCGTGAGCATCTCAGCAGTCTCCCTCCAATCGCAGACTGGCCGTCTGTGGAGAACATATTACAGACATTGGCACTTGTCAGCGAAGCCAATATTCTCTCTATTATCAAAGACATAAGTGGCATCCCTGCACTTGAAATTCAGGAGCATTTATTAGAAGCCGATCAGCCGAAGAAACGCAAAAATAGGGGTGGTCTTTCGAGGAGCGAGAGAGATCCCACACGGCCAATATCTATCAACCCTTTTGCCATTCTGAGTAATACGAGCTTAGATTGACAGATACGGTCTGTGTAGCAATACTGCAGTACCTTGCATCGAGTTACTAACCTTGGTGTGCTCACAATCCTCACACCTATTCTTCCGCGAAGCAGTTGAGAGGTGCGGCACTGGATAATAGGTTGCCATCAGTTTAAAATAGGTGGCCCTGCTCCCAACATTAGGGTTACACCTAGTTGCTCAATCATCCCATTTCACACGGCTCAGGGAGATTTGAGCCTTGAGTTTAATCACTGCCCAATTTGTGCGAAATAGTACCTGTCACTGTGCCCTCCTGCCTCTCTTGCCGCCTCACACTCTGCCGCGAGCTCGTTCCAAGCCCTGATGTCTCGGTCTTACAGCTCTCGTCTATGCTAATATCACCCATCTCTGATAGAGAATCTTCTTCCCTGTCGTTTCGCTCTCGGTTTGTAAGAGCGACAGGTTTTTTAGAGGAAGCTTCTCATATGTGGGGCGGACAAGAGGCAGCTAGAAAAACCTAATGTTGAATACTATCAGTCAAGACGTGAGCAGCAGGGATAAAGAGACCGGGAGTTTGTAGCCAGGGCACTTCTCACTTCTAATGAAGGGTTGCTACATTTACATGTATATTTGAAATCGTCAAGCCATGAAATCCACGAAGGACAGTGTATAGGAATTACCCCTGAAAACAGATACTTGTCGAGTACCTATGTGACCTTTGTCATCAATATACACTCACTCCCCTCAGTCGGAGGGGGGTCTTTTTGTACAAGAGGGATTTTGATGTTATAAAACGTACTTTTGAGGAGCGCTAAGCACGAAATCCGAGATATTTGCTACTCATCTCGATTATCCTCCTATTTGGGACGCATACCTATATAATGCAATGCGCGTATGTTTATTTGGTTGTGAGGAACTCACCAAGTATTTGAGTAATCACCGGAAGCTGGTGATTACCCGGAGAACATTCTGCCCAGGGTCATCGTATCTACCATCCAGAACTCACCTGTCCACACTAATTTTATACGTGAAGATACAAGCAATATTCCCCGCATAAACAACCGACCCGAAGCCATCGCATCGCCATCATCAAACTATCTTCATTATGGGACCACCAGGCCTTCGTCATGTTCCATACTTATGATCACCGTTTTCATGTACCAGCCACGGAAAACCCGCTCAACGTCCGGTCACCAGATCATCATTGAACCCCAAATACTTCACCGCCGTGTATCTCATCCAGCAACGCCATGAACTGCCTCTTCTCTGCCTGGCCCTTTTGTATCTTCACGTCTTCTAGTAGGGCCTCGGTGAAGTTGTTTTTGCCGGCGGCTTTGATGATCCTCCAGGCACGCCGAAACTCGTCTCGGATCGCCACGATGCCATTATGCGTAACAGTGCGCGCGACGTTGTGGTCCAGTTCGAATGGGTCTTCTATAGCGAAGAGAAAGCGGTGGCGCACCTCTTTGACTTCCTTTGGTTTCGGAGGTTGTTGTTCGGTTGCCGACCGCGCCCCCTTATTGGGAGTCAGTGACTGCGAATTCAGGTTGCTGTTCAGCGATGGGGACTGCGTTGCAGTGAGATCGACTTCTGCCGAGGTAGGTGACGCTCCGGTCTGTAGCTGGACAATGGTTTTAGCTCCTGTCCACCCCTTTTCTACTTTAGATAACAAGCCACCGTGCGTGCGCAGACTTATGACATCTCTACCCCACTCGAATCCTCTCTTCCGAGTTGTAACCATGTTGTTGCTCTGCGCGTAGTACTCAAAAAAGCCTTGCAGTAGAGTGCCAAGAGAGTCGCGGTTCTGATTCAGCTGCCCCTGTTGTGCTAAAGTTTGTATGGCTTGCTCATCTCTCCAGAAGCGAACGTTGTAACCTTTGCAAGTTGTGAGCCCTTCAAGAGCGTGCTCTGGAAGATCTGGGTCGCGAGGAGCAAGTTCTTGCAGGTTCGGACAAACGAACGGCTCAACAACGTTGACAAGGTAATGCAACACCATGAGCACATAGCCGTAGCTGCTTAGAGTTCCGCGGTACGGTGTATTGATTCCTCGTGCTTTCGCCCAATGCTTGACGAAGAGGACTAGAGGCCTCACACGAGTATCGGTATAGGAGTAACATCGCAGGAGTAATGTATTCTGGAGAGCTAGATGGGCAGAAAAGTTGATATCGCATTGGACGCCGACGCCGCTCTTAGGAAATTCCAGGTTGTCATTATACTTATCCTTGGGCTTATTCGGGCTGAGTGTAGCCGGGTCCGCAAGCCCTCTGATGACATCAAGTATACGCGCTTCATCTTGCATGATTGGGATCAAGTACTCAAACTCTTGCGGCTGCTGTAATGCCTGCACTGGGTCGCGACGGAGAATAGCTATATAGTTTTGAAGAGTCGAAGCATCTTCAGGGCGGTAGAATCCCTTTTCAATAGCCCTTTCATAGTCGGCTGCGAGATGAAGTGACTTGTGTCTTCTAGCAATTGTCCTTAGATTTTGTGTTTCGATCGCGGCTGCAAAGGCAGAAACTTCGCTCTTGATCTCCTCGCCTCTAATGCCATTCACGTAGCGTTGAATTACTTGGCGATTGATATCGACACTAGGGTAGGACATCCTTGACAATGCGACTGCGATATTATACGTCCGTTCATGATACTGTTGCGGGGATTCATGTTGATCTTGCTGAAGTTGCATGAGCTGTACAGACGGAATCTGACGGATAGCTTCAACAGCCAGTTGAAGTTCTTTGTTAAACCATACAGGGTTAGCGCCAAAACTTTTACTGTATTGCAAGTCTCTCCATTGCCGAATTGCGCTTTCACAAACTTGATCGGTGCTGGGGTTGCTCAAGGCTGACGGCCTCGCCTCCCATACAAGTACCAGTCTCTCACCCTCGACCAGCATGTTGACCCCGAAGAGAGACCGATAATTGGTTTGGTTAGTCATATCGCCGAGGTAGAAAGAGGGATATACTATTATCCGGTTTCTTAAAGTAGTGTCATACAGTCCCTGGACAAAAGATCTGGCAACCTTGTCCAAAAGGATGAAGTCGGATTTGGTAAAATCCTGATGGTTGGATTGGGTGACATCACGCCCATTAAGACGGTGTAAAAGGCGTTTGGCCTTAATATAGTAATTGATCAGTGACTGGTTCGGGGTCTGTTTGAGTGAATATCTCTCCTCATTTGGTGAGGGCGGGGGTCTATCCAGCTGTGGCTGTGGCATTGAAGATTTAGTGGGAGATCGATTCGATTCGGAATCTATGAGAGAATCGATGTCTTTGGTATCTTGATCTTCGGGCTCATCGTCATCTAGTTCCCGCTCTTCCTGGTCAAGACCGTCCTCCCATTTCTTCCTGGCGTCTAACAAGCCTTGCTGAAGAGCCGCAGTAGGTTTCTCGCAAAGTTTGATTATTGGAACACGCGTTCTAGTGAGCAGCCTAGCCCCAAAGCCAGCAGCAAGGAGAGCGCTCTCAATGAGACGTGGTATTGGCGATTCGGGGGAATCTGGGGATAATCGTGACATGGGCGATAGGAGGCCAAGATCCATATCAGCAACTTTCGTCGCAAACCCTGAGGCTAGACTCCCAAAGCACTTTAGCTCCACAGACTTCGGGTCGAACCCTGGCGTACCATTTGCCTCGTGTTCATGTTGGGCAATAACATTACGACAGATATTTTCCACATACATTCGAAAGTTCTCCTTTTCGGCGATTTCACCCGGCTCAATCTCGGCGCCGATGATAATATGGTGACAGAGTTGATCGAGAAATTTCGACTGATTTGCAAGCTGATCGGGATCGAAAGGTACTTGGCGATAGCCTCCTGGATTATACAAGGCCGGCTGGTTTTGAGCTGGATTGCGACTGCCACGCGACGGAAAGGCATCTGCTGGTATCACGTTTACTCCTCTGGATAGTCTATCAAATCCGGGGTTTTGTTGGCGCTTCCAATCGGGTTGGTAACTGGAGGGTCCAGAAAGTTGCGCAGAACGTTGCCATGATTGTCCGCTATAATGGTTACCATCGGGTAAGGATGGGCCTGGGAAGTTGACTGGATACGGTGGCGCTCGTGACACGTAGGGATTCTGCTGCTGGCTATGCTGAAAAGGCCTTGGAGAGGGATGAAAAGACCCTCTGGTATCAATAGGGACCGCTAATTCGGCATGCATCTGGCGGCGCTGCGCCTGATTAGGACGCTTTCTGCCACCTTTTGGCACTGGCCGCGTAGCATTGGAGGATGTGTGGCCATTCCCAAGTTCCTCCGCAGTCTCGATATTTTGCTTATGGGGCAGCGAAGTCGTGAAAGCGGCTTTGTTCGAGGATCCCAGGCCCGGCCCAACTCCAGTGTCAGAACCAGTGACAATGAGATTGCGGAGACGGTCCTCCAGAGGTCTGGTACCAGACTGCTCGGGTTGCGTCATGTTGTTTCTTCAAGGAACGGCAGTCACTCTCTAGGCAAGGGGGGCGAGAGCTACTCGAATACAATCTTCTGAACCCATAGTGAGAGAATCGTATGAGGCATACAATAGCTTAATGATATCCAGAGTTGACCAGCATGGAAACGGTGAGTGGTGAGCGAGAAGTGTGATGAATGGGATGAGAGAACGGCGCGGTGATTTGGCGATCTGTCACCCGGATCCCGAGATCGCTTGGCAAGATCTGCACCCGAGATAGGATAAAATGTACCTCTATTCATATACTGCAATTTGCTCCGAAGTTAAATATGGGCCTGGTTGGTTATGGTCTTGGGAGCGGAAAACTGCTGAAAGTATGTCAATAGATGAAGTCGAGACATTAGACCTACTGTACGCATAGCTATAATGCAAGCGCAATCCTTCATTGGCTGAAGAGCAAACAACAACTGGAGACACTGCAAGAAATAGGAAACCCACGGCCACGGTGTTATATGTGGAGACATCTAGTATACAGGTACTTAGGTACTGCAAGTAGCTGCGAGTGCCATATGTACTACCCACCCAGTCGGTAGTACACACTAGAAGTAGCTAGGTGCCATTACAGAAGTTGTTATCAACTGAATGTCTATACCTAGTAGATATCTACACGTGCATATTTATTATGTATGTTGGGATCTTGCGGTATTATCGCAGTCAGTTGAATGGAATTCAGTTAGGGTTAGGTACCTAAGTATTTAATATCAGGTACTTCATACTTAAGGTCCCTACCGCTTTTGGATCTTGGTGAGGCTCAAGGTTCGACCCAATGACGTTGTGAGATCTCCACTTGACATGGGGGTAAGTACATGTACTCCGTATATTGATATGATGGATGTACCTAGGTACCTCCACTTTACTGCTTGCAGCCCTTTATCATCCACTGTCACTCCTACGTACCTTGTCCACGGCGCTGCATTCATTTTACCGACTGACCAGACAAAACTGCCTATACCGTCTTCCTTTCAATCATTCAGTCACTCACTCACCCACTCAATCATTCTCCCTTCCCTTCTGCTCCCACCGTCTATTTCCCTGTCAACGTCTTTTCGCGCGCAGCAGCACGACATAGGTACAGCTTCAATCTCCGCAGCTGGGGCATTGGTCCGGCGTGTCTTGTTTGCACGTCACCATTTCCCGATCTCCATCCGCTTTAGGCAGCGTGCACGTCGTGAATCGCGTTATTACATCCCTCACGACGACACTTGGTGCTCTGATTCCTCGCGCATAGTGATCATTTGTCTACGGATCATTGGTGACTCTTCCGATGATCGCCTGCGCTTTATAGAACGTTGCCGAACCGGTGTAGAGTCGCCCTGTCAAGCTAACACTATACGCGCTTGCTAGAGATAAACAGCGCACGTCCTTCGACCGCAATATGAGCGCATCTCCATCGGCCGGCCCGAACGGCCAGCGGCCCACGCCTCCTACTGGTGCACCTCCTTTGCGCCGGCCGCGCAATACTGCCAATCCTATGGTGGCGCGGAAAAAGCCTGCATCTCGACCGCCTCCTCCCAAGCCCAATGCTAGCGTGCCTCCTAGAACTGTCGGCGCGTCTAAGGCAGCCGCAAACACCAAACAGGCTGTCCAACAGGGCAAGTCGGCCCCGCGATTTGATCATTTGCGAACCCAGAATGGCGGCTGGTCGACTCCCTTGCCTGAAGGTGGTCAGGAAGTTCCCCTATTCGTCACAAAGAAGGCCTTGAAAGAAGGTCTTCGTTTTCATGTCATGCGATTTGCCCCTCAAATACGGGGTAACAAGCAGGCCAAGATTGACCCCACTGATCAAGAGCATTTCCCTCGCCCAGTGACTCTGCAACGCCGCGATCCGAGACAACCGCCCCCGGGCCAAAAGGAGAAGGAGGAGGAACCAGTCGAGCCGCCTCCGACTAACTCTGAAGAAGCGGAGCGACAGGCTCAACTCAAGGCGCAACGTGAGGCACAGCGCGCGTTGGATGATGCACAAAAGGCCCCTGTTCTGAAGGACGCCGAACGAAAACGACAGCAACAAAAAAACAAGGACGAGAAAAAGACCGGCACGCAGGTCCACTATGAGCCGCGCACCGAGAAGCAGAAGAAGGAGGCGGACATCAGATATGAAGAAGCGTTACCATGGCATTTAGAAGATGCGGATGCAAAACACATCTGGGCCGGGCAATATGAAGCGGCTTTGTCCGAGCGCATGGTCGCTCTGGTCCCCTATCCGGAGACTGGGGGCTACCGTATGCTCCCCTTAGAAAAATGGTATAAATTTACTCCAAAGAGAGGAGCCTTCCAACATCTGTCGATCGAAGAAGCTGAGAAGATGATGGGCAAGAAGGCGGCTCCTACGCGTTGGGCTATAAGAGACTCCGATCGAAACAAAGCCGCCAATGCCCGAGAAGAGTCGCGAAGAATTATGTACGGACCGCCGGCAGTGAAGCAAGAGAGTTCGACCTTTCAACAGGCATCTCGGAGGGAGAAGATGGAGCATGATGACATTGATATGTCTGGTGATGAATTCCAAGACGACGACGAGACCGCCGGTTTTGAGCCAGAAAGAGATGAGGATACTAAGGACTCTAAGGAAAGGGTACGCCGTGAGCAGCTCGGTGCCAATATCTTTGGCGATGCGGACGAGAAGAAGATTGAAAAAGAGGAGGCTGAGCTGAAGAAAGAAGAGGAGGTGAGGAAGTTGTTTGGCAAAGACCTCAAAAAAGCTCTGCGGAAACGTGACAAACAATTCCAGTACGACAGTGACTCTTCTGGCCGAGACCCTTTTGCGTCATCATCAGTAAGCCGTATTTCACACCACGCCTTCTTGCTTGCCACTAATTAGAACAAAAACAGAGCGAGTCCGGCTCCGATTCCGAGAAGGAAGATGAGGAGAACAAAGCAGATAAAGATAAGAACGGTGCTAGTTCATCAAAGGGCCCCGGTACACCCCAGGGAAAGAAATCAGCCGCCGATGCTGCTAAGAAAGGCAAATCTTTAAAGCGGCCGGGATCCCCCCTCGGGTCGGATTCGAGTGGCACCGAATCAACTCGGAATAAGAAGAAGAAGAAAATCGGACCCAGTGGCTCGGCAACTGGTAGCCGTAGTGCCACTCCTCTACCTGGCGGACAGTCCGCGCGGGGGGCTGGATCTACCAGCGATGGGGAGGCGACTGCTGGCGAGATGTCGGACGGGGCAGGAGGCAAGGTCAAGCGACGTCCACATTTGGGCACCGGTGCCAAGGGTACACCTGTGGGCTCGCGAGCTGGCAGTCCCGTTCCTTCAAGACCTCGGGTTCAGGAGCCATTGAAACCTATCACGTCGCAGGAAATTCTAGACGCCTTACCACCTCTACCTAACGGCATCACTATTGGTGGGCTTCTCAAGATGTTTGATAACCGCGTCGATAAAGAAGGCCACCTTACCAGAAAGGAATGGCTCCAGCTGGTCAAGGAGAACACAGTGTTCAGTCAAAGCGAGAAATTGTTGCGTCGCAAGGCGTGATCATGCTCCCAAGAACCCCTCTGAAGACTATTCAGGTATAGCTTCTTGTTTTCTTCAGACAGACGCCTGGACTGATGGACCTCAACGATAAGGAATTATCTCACTCTCTAGTTTCACCCATCTTCCGGGTTGACACCATCCAACCCCTGTTATATCCGCGCAAGAAATATCTCGAGATAGACATCGGTGTCACCGCGGCTCTTAAACATGGTGGCTGCGATGTTTGCCCCGGGCAAATGTCCATTCACCGAATTTTCCTCGTTTTTCCTAAACTGCTGTGCAGCTGAGAACCGGCTTGGGCTCATCCCTGGAAGGCATGGAAAAGCAGTGCTGAGTTCTGTAGCATCCCATAGATTATACATAATACAACTACGCGAATACAAGCCAATATCACCATGGTAAAGGATAGTAACAGTCATCATGAAGAAATCAATGGGTATAATTGCGTATGTCACATGTAAACCAAGCCAGCGCCAGTTGTGAAATCTAAACCTACTCGTCCATCTGCCACGAGTAATCCAAATCTTTGTTCCTCTCGCGCCGGTTAATCGCCTTGAACCTCTCGGCCTCGAAACCATTACTCCGATCCACACCATCCCACCTGTAGCCCGGCGGGATCTGGTAGCGATTCGGCGCCCACGCGCCCTTGTAGACAGGCCGTCCCTTGACCCTCGCCCCCTTCGCCGTGCCCGCGCCGCCGCCGCCGCCGCCTCCCCCACCGTCTTTCGGCTTCACGAAGGCAGCCATGGTATCGCCCCAACGCACCTGCGCCTTCATCTCGGCGTTCATCTCCTCATCGTCGGCGTGCCGCGCAAGAGCCATGACCTTGGCGTCGTCCAGCGCCTCACGCCGCCTCCGCGCCTCCTCGAGCTGCACGTCGCCGCGTAGCGCGCGCTCGGCTTCTTCGCGCTTCCGGGCCGCCTCTTCCGCCTCCCGTCGGAGCTCCGCCCGCTTCATGCTCACGTCTACGCGCCGGCCCGTCGCGTCGCGGTAGATCGTCTCTGCCTCTTTCGCGCCCTTGCCACCGCTCCGTTCGTATTCTGCGCGCTCGGCGGCGCGTCGACGCGCGAGTTGTGCTGATACTGCGGCGCCGCTCTGCAGGCCTGCGTATGTTCCGTCCGACATCATCACCGGCGCCTCGTCGGCGTCGGCTGCTACGGCGCTCTCGGCTGCTGCTGAGGCGACGATGGCGTCTGCTTGGCGGGATGCGTCGTCTTGTGCTGAGGTGGGTTGGGATGTAGTGGTAGTAGTGCTTCCGCCTCCGAGGACCTTCCACCCTGATTTCTTGGCTTTGCGGAACTCGGCGCTCGTCCCTGCTACCGTGGCGCTCATGGCTATGTCTTCGTCGTCGGCGTCGGCATCTGCGCCGCTGCGGGAGCGCGAGCGCGACCAGCCTGTTTCGTCGTCATCGGCTATTATTAGGCCTTCGGTGGCTTGTTTGCGCTTGCGCTTCTTCGATGGCTTTGGGTCTGCTGTTAGGTAGTGGGTTGCAAGGTAGCTGGAGAGGTCGGAGGGCATCCTGCTTGCGAGGAGAGTGGGAAGGTGGTGGTGGTGTTTGTTGATAGGCGTTCGGACTGATATGTGCTTGAGCGATTGTACAAAAAGTAATGTGGGGGGATATATCAAAGGGTTTGTCTATGCTGTCTAGGTAGATAGGGTACCTAAGGTAGTCTCGTAGAAAATCGATTGAAACTGAAGTTGGTGTTGTAATTGGAAGTTGCAGTTGATGATGTAGTTACATGGTTCAAGCTTTGGAACTGCTTCCGCGATAAGAACTGATAAGAATCCGCAGTACTTACTTAGTGCCGCAGTAGCCGCTACGCAGTTCTTAAAGCAGATCCTCGAGAGTTTGTTCTTCTAATCATCCATTATCTATAAATATTGCAAAGGTAATTTATAAACAATTGAAAAAAAGTCCGATCTTTTAAAATAGTCGATTTTATCTTCGACGTAGGGCAAATTTAAATAATGTCGCTTACTAAGCTTATAAGCAACTGTTTACAAAAACTGTTGATGCCCGGCAATTACCTCTACAACCTCACTAGCCACAATGCGCGTTACCATACAACAGAACTTGCAGGATCTACAACGTTAACAGACTCCCGAGGCCCCGTCTTGCTCTCTAATGTACGCTAAGGCTGTGGCAAGTCACAAGAAGGGCATCCGCTGCTCTTCCTTTCCAATAAGCTCTCTATGGGCCGCTCGAATAGGTGAACTTTCGACATCGAGAAAAGCTCACGAATATCCTTATTTATCACATGCTCCGCAAATGTCTATATACTCAATTCTTTAACAGAGGCTGCCTCACCATTTTGTCCTAGCTCGAATCTCGCGCTGATACCACCAACCAATTCAATCAGGGAGTTCTCGGCTTTATTTACCTCGGCTGGTAAAGGTATATGTGTTTTGGGTCGACGTAGCTTCGTCGTTACAATTGACGCTAGCCATGTGGAGATGCGGTGTACTGCTTTCTCAGATGCTTCCCGTGGAATCGTTGACTGCCGGCTCAATGGGTCCTGCCAGAGTTCTGGCGTAGGGTTGACAGCCCCTGAGATCGCCTGTACGAGATTAGCATAACAACGAAGAGCGTTCTGGTCCTGAGTCCTGAGTGTCAGCACTCACTAGCAGACTTTGATAGAGATCCTGGAGCCCCGCAATCGCTTTCACAATGGAGTTGCTTTGCTTCACGGTTTTAGCTCTCGTCGCTGTGCTACGAGCAGAGGCACACTCTATAAGGCATTTTTGGAGCATCTCACGTTGCTTCGCGATCTCAGTTTGGAGCTCCCCAATACTCTTGTTAAGCTCCCCGAATGCCTGGCGAGTCTCGATCCGGGTGCCGTTTACTTGGGCTTTGGTCTGGCCTGTGGATGTTTCAATGGCACTGATGATTGATTCACAACGTTGTTGTTGCTCGTTAGCTGACTTCTCACTGATAGAAATCTGCGTACTCATTACTTGTTCGATGCCAGCATGTAAGGTGTGTTCTTGACTCCTTTCGATTGCCGCAGCTTTGTCACCTATGAATGCCTGCAGCTTGTCTGTCTGGAATGCAGAGATAGCTTCGAAGACATCCCTCTCAGCTACAATAGCACTCATAATTGACTTGGATGAATCATCAATTTGCGTGGTGACAGCCGTAAACCGCGGGGTGAATTCTCGGACGTCGTTTCTGCGATGTATCGTTAGTAGCATACACCCACCAGGTCTGGTTTAAAGCCGCAGCCCCTTTACCTTAGCTGAACACAGATGTGTAGGTTGATCTCGCGTCGGAAGTGGTCGAGCCGAGCCTCAAGCTCTCGGATCTTCTCCTTCGACCATATCGTCTTGAATGCCTGACGAAACGTTTTGTAGCCGCTTTTCCGACCTTGGACCTTCAGTTGGCCGAGGGCGCGCAAAAGTTCCCCAGACACGTCGTGACAACCTTCGATAAGGGTGGCGAATTCATTTGAAAGTGTAGAATTTGGCCTATTAACCAAGTTCTTGCTTAGTTCGGACGTATGCTCGGAAATTTTGATAAGCTCAGAGGTCTCAATGAAGTGCCCGTCCGATGTACTGTAGAGCTCGCGACTCTTTGCCAACAGTTTTGCAGCGAAGTCAATGAATTGCACGACATCTCCTAGGAGACCGATAGTGGACAGCGGATCCATCTCCAATAATTATACTATCCTTTTTGCAGTAAGTAAAACATCGCAGTCAGGTTCACGCTCGTCGTTCAAAGGCTGGGGATGACTAGGATATCGAGCCTAGGAAGACAGCCTGCAGAGATAAAGAAAGGGGCTGTACCTTCGCCGGGCATCATGCATACTCAGCCACAAACCAGGCTATTTCAACCTATAGCGTTCTTCTATGCTCTGCCACTCGTCACTGATTCGAGGCCGAGTAAATAGCCTTAGAATGTCGCCCATACAAGCCCAAAATCCAAATAGCAATACTTTCAATCAAAACGTGGTCTAGCTCCCAAGGTCTGACGAGACCTCACTTGAGCGAGGAAGGGTCAACATGACCGAGTGACCTGGCATGATTTACCACTTAGTTAATCGGCGGTGAGAACAAGTATGAGAGCAAACAGCAGAGCTCAAGTCATGTATTCGCCCCTTTTTTATTCGTTTACTAGAGCTTTCGAGCGTTGGAATCGCGACGAGGGACAGGTTACCACAGGTTACCAGCTGTGCTTAGTTGCTGAACATCCAACTCAAAATTTATCCGAATTGGGGTTCCTGCTTCGCGCCATCACAGGGCTTCAGGTACTGGGGGCGATCCTTAACGTAGAATTCAACTCCAATCTTATTGCCCAAGTTTGCCGCACCCCCGTCCAAGCCCCCTGCTTTAACGCAAGTCATATCCGGCATGACCTCGAGCTCGGTGTAGAGACTAGAGCCGCAGGTCGAGCAGAAAAAGTGCTTATTGATTTTGCCGGACGCTCCTTTGACATCATAGGAGCTCGGCGTTCCTAACGCTGGTGAGACTAGGGATGATTGACTTGCTTGCGATGCAATGTCCATACCTTGCGTAACTGAGAACGCCGTACGCGGGACCACAGCGTTCGAGGTGAAAGCGCTACCAGTCCACTAGAACAGGAGTCATAGGCGCAGTCAGTATCGACGCTTCTATGTGATCATCTAATAGATAGCACAATAACTAGACGGGCTCCAAGAATCGGTACCTTTTGACAATCTACACAATGACACAGGGCGGTAACTGCAGGCTCACCTATGTCTCGATTAGTCAATTAAGTCCCAACCCCTGTCTCTATACTTCAACTTACCGGTAAACTGGTACCGGATGGCGCCACACATACAACTGCCAGTAGTAGTCATGGTGAAAGCAGGGGCGACGACGACGTGATTTTACGGCAAATGACGAACAAGATGTGAGGGGAATGCAATTGGGGAATTTGGTAAATCTAGACCAGATATACGGTATATATACACTCAAGGGTAACAGTATCGCGCGTCCAAAAAGAGCAGGTAACTAATTCAGGTAACTATTAGCCCATTTACTCCCTTGGCCCGATGGCCACCTGATACGTCGAATCTCTACGGACAGCTTTAAGTTCATCAGATAAGTCCAAGTGAGGGAGGTATCTAAGATCACCTCCACCTAACCCCGCGTTTCGGGAAAAAGGTGTGAACTCGATTGCGGGGAAAGTATTGGCGATAAGGTGGGAGTTTCGTCGTAGATGAAGTCCCTAAATTTGATGAATCACCTGCGTAATCTTGGGTTGTACTATTGACAGTGGTGTTGACTTTGGGTCGAACTCCAGGGGAATGGCCGTTACCATTCTAAGGCGATATCGCGAAAGACATTTGTTGCTGATGCGGCATACTAATGTCTATATATGTACGGTTAGGTAAATTCTGCTTGGAGAATCCCAAAACTAGTCTGGACGGCACTTAGGGTGGGGAGAGAGAAGAAGTCCAAAGCCAGGACACGAAGTTGTCGGTCCCTCTAGGTTGCTTCAAGCGTCCATGTTATACTTCTAAAGGGCGCATAATTAGTGTTGAAGCTCTATATCACTTCTACCTGCCCACTAATCTAGTGAAGCAGAGTGAGCGGCAAAAGCGAGGCGAAAAGGGGTTAAGCTTGGGCGCTAAGTGGCTGGGCCGTGTACAAGGGGGCTAAGAGCTTCAAGGAAAACAAAACGACTTATAGATCAAAACCACTACGGCGGTTTTGGTATAATGAATTTGATTACGTTTTCTTTGATCGCCAGAGCTCTCATAGTTTGGCTGCCCAGCTAGTTAAGAAAATATCGATTTGACCTATCTCCTAAGACAAGTGTCTCTACTCTCGACACATGTAACGCCTAATTATGTTCACATTGTCCAGGAGCAGCATTTGCATACAGAAGATAACTAGGTGGGTCCTATATAATGTAAGAACAAAATGGTCCTCGTGAATTTATTTTGCTCGAGTAAAGAGCAGGACCATCTTTCTAAGCTGGAAGAAGGGGCTAAATATGCCAAATGTTCTTCATGGCGCTGTACTTGATTGGAGTGATTAAGACTAGGCAACATTTTGACCGGAGAACACCCATATAGAATGCCTTGTTAGGAATGAAAACTGTATTCTTTTTGAGCTAGTGGTTATGATTGTAATGGACGTGAGAAGGTAACGGTAGCTTGCAGAGTCCCAAGCCTTAGGCAGTAGCCTGCTTATCCAGAAACGAATTAATTTCCGAAAAAAAGAATGCAACTCTGGATCCCACATAAAAGAGACAACATTTCCGAAAAGAAAGAGTTGTGAATGGGCGAATCTCGCTTCGTAATGTCTCGTAAGTGTAAGCCGTAAACGTGACAGCCTGTGAACTCTAGTCAGCGAAGGACCGATGTAGATAGATGGAAAGGACTTCAATACTCACAAAGGTTAAATAGAGTTCGAGGCTTTTCTATTTGCCGTAAGAAACAAATCGTAGCCTCAATCATCGTCTGTCTTTTTTTTCCCTTCGCACCACAGTGATGACATCCGAACTCTCTACCTCTTTGACCATGCACCTAGGAAGCATGAGCGAGATGACAAAGTGATACTGTCTACCAACTTTCAGATTTTCGAACCAGGTAGTGCTGTACTCGATCTCTTGATAACCGTCGATTGGTCGCCATGGTATCGTTCTTTGACTGCCATAAACAACATGGCCTTCGTATTCGTAAAGCATAATCCAGACCTCTGTGAATTCACCAGGAAATTGTTCCCAGATCTTTGCCACAACGCTGAAGTCGCTGTCCTTGTAAGCTTGGTGTGATTGGACTTCGATAATAACAGACATGTTGAATATAAGCTTTTGATGTTGGAACGAATGGGGAACTGGATTTTCTTTCACTTTATTAAGTCGTGGTGTTCTTCGAAACAGACGAAAATATATGACTGCGAAGCCTGTGGTCTTTATAGATATCTGACATTGCACCCCCAGATCCTCGCCGTTTGCTTTACTTTTATTGACGCATCGTCCCTGTTACCCTTCGAAGGCTAGCAATAATACAGTCACTATCGAAGGTAGAACTTCATTGGACCATGTATTGTTTGTTATTGTTGTGTCTGTTGGAGATGGTGTATTTGGTAGACTCCTGTTCTAGAGTGTGTCCCTCTGTGTTTGGGGTGTAACCCTCGTAGACCAACCCCTTTGGTGTTGCCGATCCAGAAGCGAGGGATCCCCTGGCATGAATACGAAAGTACAGGTTATCTCAACCTGATGAAGGGAGAAAAACAATCGCCTTTGTGACAGCACGTATATATATAGTACTTCCAGGAGATTAAGAATTAGACGGGGCGGCATTATTATCTTCGATAGGGTTACGGTAAGTTACTGGAATTTATTCCTTGACGCCCCTGTCTTTGATGCTAGGGCATCACGACATAAGACAGCAAACTCGCACAGCATGGATACCCCGTTGTTAATGTCTTGATACACCAATTTCCTTATTTTCAAGATGATAAGGGGTAGACTGTGTTATACATCCAGAGCCGCCGAACAATCTACCCCTTGCAACTTCCCGTGATTCTTACCTCCCTTGCCTCTTCGTCCCTCGCGGCTTTGCCGGTAATCCTGGTGTGTATTAACAGGCGATCTCATTTCAAGTTCATTGGATGGCCGGCACAGCCCACCCCTTTCACCAGTTCTAAGGGGCCGAAGCTAAGTGCATCAATCGTCGTACAGGCTTATACTGAAGCGAAGCCACTGGGCCAGTGCCCATGCTAGGGCTAACCCTCCAGAAGATGGTCTCACGCCTACACTTCCTGAGACCTTCAAATTTAACATTATCACAATTTGATATTGGGAATCAAGTGATCGCGTATATGGATGGTTGTATTCGTATGAAGGAAAAATTAAGCGAATACTCTCCTGTCTCCTATTGTTGCCGGCTTTCCTAGGTCCTCCTTTATATCTCTCTTGTTGGTCAAGCCACTATGTTGGCCGACTATGTAATATGATCGTGGCTTACCCATACCACTTCAATACAAAATGTTTAAATGTTGCTATGGAAACCTCGAGGGCTGAAAGTTGTGGCATCAGGAAATGGAGTCCCCCTAGCACAGTCGCCCCACAAGATAGTGACCTTCAAATGACCCACACACTTCAAACCTTCGAGTCACAGAGGTCGTTAACACTACTTAGTGGGCTGAGTACTATCGTGAACTTAGCGAAGCGAAAAACAGCCTTAGCGCCGGACTGTCATCGCATTCTTTTTCAATCAATTCAATTGTTACGTCTCATAAAGTCCATCGTAATATATGTGTTTCCCTTAACTAGATCTAAATGTATTGTTGAGAAGTGAGATGCGATGCGAAGCGATTCATTGAGAGGCAGACCCGCGGGAGAGTATTGCAAAGAATTGCTGTCGCAAGTTGCTGCAACTGTGACTCCGATTAATAGTCCTCATAACCAGGAAAGAAGTGACTCGTCTTCCAATTGGCAATTGCACCAGTTATCGAAATCTATATTATAATGATAGTCACACAGAATGCCAAGCCCGGAACCTTGCTAGTGATGTCATGAAATGGTCATCGCAGATGTATTGTTGCTGTAGGAGTGTCGGAAGGAGCTACCTAGGTAGTGTCCTGGCACTGTAGCTACTCTACCTAGATATATTATAACCATACATAGGGTAGGCCGTACCTGCCTACAAGTGACATAAGATATGTCGTCAACGTCATTGTAATGCAGGTACAGGACAAAGAAATGACGGTCCCAAATTCTCAATGGTCATGAATCATCTCACAGGTCCACAATAGCTCCCATCGCTCGACGAACCTATCAGTAACGGCATATCGACGATCATCCGACGATCATCGAGGTCCCGATCGTAAATCTGACCTAGCAATACCGTCACATATAAGAAGAGCGAAAGAAGCCAGAGGTAAGGTGGTGCATTCAATCCATATTGCTCGATTTCATTGCTTTTGAAAACATATTTATCTGTCGAACTGCTCGTGACCGCCCACCGTACTCATTCCACCCATGTCTCGGTCAATACTTACAAGAGCTTTCAGGCTCCCCGTTTACAGAACAACAGCGCGAGTAATACCCATTTTTCAACAAGCACAGAGAACAATGGCTAGCCAAACTCTCAACTCGGATGTCATCTCCGACATCACTGCCAAAGAGAAGGAGATCACCGGCCAAGATCGTCCTGTCAAGGGAGGTCCAACGGCCCAGGCCCAGAAACATGCAAACAAGATAATCACGCCCCAAGCTGTTTCCGACATCACCGAGGGCGAGAAGCGCGTGACCGGACAAGACGCCCCGATCCCGGGTGGTCCGGCCGCCATGGCCCAGAGCATCCAAACCTCCGCTGTAAGTTATTCTCCCTGGACCTTTGATTCCTAGTGCCCAATCTCGTTATTGTTCTACGTGCAGAATTCTGCAACGTTTCCTCACATTCCACGAATCTCACTATTCCCTTCCTAGTCCCAACCGGGCCAGAACATCCCTACACCTCGCGGCGAGCTCGATTCTACCACCATCTCGCACATCACATCTGCCGAGAAGGAAATCACAGGCCAAGATGAGCCCGTAAAGGGCGGTCCGACAGCGATGGCTCAGAAGCACGCCGGCAAGCCGATCAGCAGTCAGAGTTTGCATGATATTACCGAAGGCGAGAAGAAGGTCACCGGCCAAAATGAACCCATAAAGGGTGGGCCGGCCGCGACGGCCCAAAGTGAGCTTGGGAAGAGTCGCAACCCTTAGGCCGCCTATCCTCGCCGGGGGTATAGTTGGTCGTTGCGCCGATTGCCTTGTTCCCAGCCATCACAAGCCGCATTTCGCTAAAAACGACGGCATCCCCAGAGAGCAGATCAAGGCAAAAAGGGATTACCCTATCGGATTTTGGTTCCTAGCACGCCCTCGGCGGCTTTGAGGAAAGATCAGCTAGTATGTCTAAAGCTTTTTGGGAGCGGAGTCAGAGGACATGGAAAGTGGCACCGTCCGGAGCAAGAATAACATCCGTAGGTAGTCCACAAGCTGGTAAACAAATACATACAAATACAATATAATCCCTAAAAATTTTACTCTTGTCATGTTCAGCAAAATATGCAGCGGCTCAGCAAACAAGCCCACAGACAGCCATATATAATCTCCGTACGCAATTACCACTGCCTAGGTAGGTCGTTCCATAACAAACCAGTGCAGACGGTAAACAGAACCCCGGCGGCTATGACGTAGAGGCGGGGCCGCATGATATTTCCAGGGGAGTATCTGTCTCATAAGTGAGTTGAAACTAATGCGAATGACCGCAGTTGCACCACCAATACCCGCAACCGCTACAGCCAAATATTGTATTGTTTTTATGTTCTTTTTTCTTTTTCTGTATTTGATGTTCTTACCATCTCAGCTAGGTGTTCCCAGACGTGTCTTTGAACGATTGACACCTAAGGAGTCCGGATACGTCCAACTATTGCCAAGAAAAAATTACCAAAAAGCGTTTCCATAACTCTTGAAAGTCCTATTGCATTCTGCTGCCTCAAGGCGAGGAACCTATAACTATATAATGAGACCTTCATCATGGGACAGGACTAGACCGTATAGGTAACTTTAGTACAAGAATGCACTGAGCCTAAAATGTTCAGCATCCCACGTTACAGTTACCGTGTTGTACCTTTATATACCCGGAACAGCCGTTGTAGGATGTTTGGTGCAACTAGCGTCCTCGGAACTATAGCAAGCATCGAAATGAAGTCGATAGGTTGGGCCACATCGCCATTTGCTTGGTCAAAGCACATATGACTACCTACAATCTTACCAAATCAATTTGAACTAGTTGTAACTAACAAGACACTACAATGTTTCATGCTGTGGCACAACATAATGTTATACCACAGTGGCAAGCATTGCACCTCGTCGAGTGGTGACTGTAGCGAAGTACTATAAAGAGAGACCCAGTGATAATACAAGACAAGACTGTCCTGGATTTTTTAGGTAGTGTTGTAACACTTATGCCTTACAAGGTTTGTATCATACTATCTTACATCTACCCGTAACTTTCTGTACGAATTAGGGTCTTTTCCTGAAACTCACTCACGTTACCGTGACTCTCTGTTGCATAGAAGGTTGCGGTGACCTTTTGAGACTGTGTCTTAACGAGGTTAGAATAACCTCGCTAATCTAAGACCTCCTAAGCCTCAGAGCAGACGCTGAGAACGGAGAAACGGATGAAAAAGACAAAGGCGATGATGTATATATGGGCCTAAATGTATAGGAGGTTGTCATGGAGCCTCGCTATAGGTCAATGGGCGTTGCGGCCGTAGGGAATTATGATCATTTAAGACTTTCCCCAAGCCCTGCATGCAGCCCTTGTGGAATTCCAAAAGAGCTGGACTCGGGTCTGATTGGTCGATATATTATGTTGTGAGTCGTGTGGCCGAGTTTTAAATCATCTCGTAGAGTGTTATCCGGTGAGGCTTTGGAAGGATATCTCTTAATAAGCTTAGACACAATAGGTACAGCCATTTACGCAAGGAATATCACGAGAAAGTAGGTTTATCAATAGGAGCCTCCTGTACTGTTACTATAATTCAACAACAGGTTTACGTATCTAGTGCTCGAACTATCATTAGTCCAAGCCGAATCTTTCTTTCAGGACCATACACGAAGCCTTAAGATAGGTAATATTTTTGTTCTGTCTACTGCCTCAGTCTACGTCATCAGAGGGTTATTGAAGGCAATTATTTAGCTTCTCTTGCCGAGAAATAAAAGAACAGTTTGTTCTATCACAATCGTTGTAGAAATCCTAGCAGCATAATTGATTTTATCAACTTGAGACTATCGAGCCTTTAGACACAGGATATGACAAGCTGAGGCCTTTTCAATGTACGGTCTAAAGACATCTAGTTAAACAGTATCTTGACCGAATAACGATGAGTAGGTTATTGACTTCGATTTCCAGGTTTCGAGATGTTAATGAACCGGCGCGTTGTGATGCTACTGCAATGATAAGATCTTATCTGCCCATCTCTGTTAGCATGTTATGAATTGAGCAGAGATGATTATCAGCTACAATCAGAATCATTAAAGTGTTATGACGTTATAATAGGTTTGATTCCTCGGCCTTGCTTCTCTCTTTTCTCTAACTTTCGATACTCGTTCCGTACTCATTCCATACTAAAGTCATCGGAAGAGTGTAGGCAAGTCGTAACTGCGTGCTTCTATTTGTCCTGGAGAAAATCTTCCAGCGAACTTCAGCAAAGGACTAACATCATCTGCACTGATTCAAGAGATGCAAGCTAATGAAGATGTCGAGTGAAAAGAAAACCCTGATACGTCGCCTCACTGCCGATCTCAGGTCCCTAGTCTGACTTGTCCACACATGGGACGTTGCATCCTGCGAATGTCAAGAAAAATGTAGCTTGCAACGCGTCTTATTCGGTATACGACATAGATTATAACGATTCGTTGCGGTAAAGATCACCAGCGGGACACGGCGAATACTTCGGCTCGCAAGCGATTCATCCGATTTACCGGCTACGCCTGACTGGACCTTTCTCTATTGACTGTCGATAGTTGCCCGGAATGCGGGTGTTAAGCAAAAAGCAAGATCATTAGGTAATCGAGAATGGAGAAGGGAATACGATCGATCACACGTAGCATCCAGAATACCCTCCCGCAATTTGGACCTATTCTGGGGCCGAGCATGTATATATGATACCATCGGAGGATTTATATTCATGTATGCGGTCAGCATCATGGCGTCTTCAACTTGTACCTAGCTTTGGGCAGACGGCTGATTGGTCAATGAGTGACTCCATCGCTGCTTTCGGTAGCGACTATTTAGCTCTAGACTTGAAGAGGAGTGGAGGGCATTGGGCAACACAGATCTAGATGCCCAGCATAACCAACTCACAATTACGATAGTAGTCGGACGCCGCAGTCCAACTAAAACAGTAACGCATGGAGGGGAACTCGACTCTTAGATTGATAAGTATTCATCAAGAACGTATCCTCACGATAAGCAGACGGAGATCGAGCGGACTTGTCGTTATAGATGCCCGGAATAGGTACTTCGAATCAACTCCTTACCATGTCCGTCAACTTGGAGAGGAATAATCCACGAGCAAACGCCAATCCTACTGCAAGATGCAACATTCCCAACCACGATGCGTAAGAAATTCTCAAACGTAATATAATTAGACTTCTGCCCAATGGGCAAGCGAAACACACTATAAAAAGGGGTGGAAGCGACCGGCACTTCCAGACGTTTTCCTTTTTGCCAAGACGGCTGAATCATGCATGGTTAAATTGAATGAAAGCCCAGCATTCGAGAGCCCAATATTTCATGCAGGCCGCAATGCGAGAGGGAGGGCCTAAGCGAAGGCGAAGGCGAAGCAACGTTCACGTCGTATTTTGACGATCTCCGGGCGAAAGAGAGAGAGCTAGAAATTAAAATTTCACGACGCCCCGACGTAACGCTTTCTTCCTTCGATGCCGATCATTGCCGGTTCTTTACCTGGGAAATCTGACAACCGCTTGCATTGCATTCTACCTGCGTACTTAGCCCACCTAACCTAGCAGATATATATTAGGCTCAAGGACAGTCATTCGAGACCATTTGGTTCACGCAGAATTTGCCGTCTCGACTCGACTGTCGCTTCCGCCCATCGACCACGGGGATGGACGTGTGGTCACATCGTATATTGTCGTACCATCTCATATAGAGATCTGGGGGCGGGCTACTACCCGTCTCTCCAACATGGCCGATATGAATTAATTCTTCGCTTGAAGGTACGCCAAGAATGTGCGGCTCGAAACACGCTGGGTGAGTAACATTGACGACGCTGCCAAGCTTGATAGTGCCGTTTTCATATAGGTAGCTGAGTTGTGCGCTGGGCGAATGAACATGCTGAGATACGTAGGCAACAAGAGGAAGCTGGTCTATCATTGTTATAAGAGGGGGAAACGCCAAAACCACATTTGTACGACGGTAGAATCGTGGAGAAATCATTGCATCGCATGGTATATACAGCACGTAGCTGGATACGAGCCAATGGATCTGCAGTAATCACGAATTGATGTATGTACGTAACCGGCCGCCTCCATGCGAAGCATTCGGTGGTACAACATTGGAGAGACCAAACGAAACTAACGACAGTCCGGAATCAACGGGCCTCGTAGAATTTGCCTGGCATAGGTTTTCATTTCTTCGAGATCATGAGATCTGTGGAGAACCCTGTCGAAAGTGAGAAAAAAAGAAAAAGTCCGGCAGCTCAACGTCTAGCCCCCTGAGCTTTGTTCCTGTCATGTAACCTCAGATTTCGTAGGGTGAGGCGGGTCTGGCCCTGTCGATCGACGCCTCGTTGCTTGGAGAGCTAGGGCGCCGCCGCCGACACCTTATAATATTAATCTTGGTACGCGCTATCTGGTCCCGTTGTGTTTTCTCAATGCACCCCTCTCCTAGATCGACAGCTACTCTGGCTGTCTGTCTACCTTCGGGCACACGCAGCTACGTTTGGCAAAAAGAAAACGACATGCTGCTGCTACCTATCGTCGGCGGTGTCGCTGTGGCGCTGCTCGCCAACGGCGTGTCGTCGAAATCGACCGCTGTCTCGCGAAAGCGGCAGATCCCTGATGAAGAATGCGAGGCGCATCTTCTGATCGACGACTTCACGACTTGGCCGAATGGACTGAACTCAGTCCTTGGAGCCACAAGTGGTAAGACCTCAGCTCTACTTCGACCGCTTTTTTTCACAGGACTAAACCAATACTCTAGATGACGCTACCCTCCTCCAGGTTAATGCAACCGGCGGTGTATTAACTTTCACACCCGGCGAGCAGGAAGTCTCGTATATATACGAGCAATTTGAATGCATAGACGCCGATGATCTCGGCTACGATAGTATTTCCTTCACTATCAAGGGACCCGAGGCGGCCTCGGTGTCTCTCGAGCTGCAGACCAAGGACGACTGCGAGGCAACTGAGTATCAGAGCTACTACTACACCTTAAATGGTCTCACGGGCTCCCTACAGACCGTCAACATCCCACTCAGCAGTTGGGCCAACGCCAGTCTCGAGGGTCTTGTAGGGTTCGTATGGTACGGCTTTTCAGCTGGTAGGACAGGGGCAGACACGGAATGGCAGCTGGATAATTTTCAATTGCTCTGTGAAGGCATTGATCCTCCCGGAAACCCGCCAGCCACTCCTATGAGAGACATCAGGGAATCCGTGGACTCATGGGACGTAGAGAAGCGAGACGAGGAACAAGCCGTAGCACTCCGCGCGGCAGCGGCAGACACAGACGCCGCCTGTGAAATCGCGTTGATTGACGACTGGGAGTCGCAGTCACGGCTGACATTCCTGTACTACAACGCCATGCTCAAGCCGACGAGCGACGACGCCACGATGAAGTCGGTCGTGGTGGCGAACAACAAGGTGACGCTCACACCCGCGGACACGGACTCGTACTTCTACTCACAGCTCGGGTGCTTCGACGCGCGCAACTACGGCGGCGTCTCACTGCGGATCACGGCGGCCGTAGGCACGACGTTTGACGTGCAGCTGTCGAGCAGCAAGGACAACTCGTGCAACGGGGACTCGACCAAGGATGTCGTGGTGTCGTCCAAGAGCCTCGGCTGGACCTTCAACGGCAAGGAGCAGCTGTACTCGATCCCCTTCACCAAGTTCTCGGGGCTCGACTACAGCAAGTTCGCGCAGGTCGTCTTCTCGGGCTTCAACCGGGCCGTGACGCTGGGGCCGATGGCACTGTACTGCGGCACGACGGTGGCCGAGTACGTGGCGCCTCCCGTGCAGGAGCCCACGGAGCCCACGGCCACGGTGCCGGCGCCTCCAGCAGCGTCGACGGTGGCCACGCTCGTCATCGACACCTTTGGCAGCAAGGAGACCAACGCGCTAGGCCAGTGGCACGGCACCGAGGACGAGGGGCTCAACATCACGTACTCGCGCAACAAGATGACGCTTAAGACTAACGACGCCGACCTGTCGTGGGTGACGCAGGTGGCCGACACGTGCCTCGACATGCGCAAGTACGACGGCTCCTACCTGCACATTGCCTACACGGGCAGCAACAAGTTCACCGTCGCGCTGCAGCAGCACAACGCCAAGTGCGACAACGACGCGATGCCGTACCCGGAGACGTGGGACTCGCTCGAAGCCGCGCGCTACGCCACGGCGACCGACATCTACATCCCCATGAACCACTTCAACGTCGACCGCAGCCGCGCCGTCGGCTTCGCGCTGAAAGGTTTCTACACCACCACGGCGACCGTCATCTCCAAGATCGAGGTCGTGAGCTCCGTGCCGGCCTCCTTCAAGGTCCCCGTCAAGCTGCCCTCGGGCACCTTCGTCTTCGCCTGCACGCGCCCCAACTCCTTCGCCTTCGCCATCGACGACGGCGACCCGACCTACGCGCAGGAGGTCATGCGCGTCATCGACGAGGCCGGCTTCAAGGCGACCTTCTTCACCGTCGGCGCCCCCCTGCTCGACCCCTCGACGAACCTCAGCAACGTCTACCGCGAGATGGCCGCCAAGGGCCACCAGATCGCGCTGCACAGCTACACGCACCCGCCGCTCGAGGGCCTGCCCGACGAGGCCTCCATCGACTGGGAGTACACCAACGACCTCTCCGCCGTGTCGCAGGTGTTCGTCGCGGGCGAGGTCAACACCAAGTACTTCCGCCCGCCCTTCGGCACCGAGGGCGCCCGCATGCGCCAGCGCTACGCCACCCTCGTTCCGGACCCGTACATCATGCAGTGGAGCGTCGACATCGAGGACTGGCTGTGGGCCGAGACGTCGACCCCGGAGAAGCAGATCGACGCCTTTAAGCGCGATGTCGCCGCCGGCGGTACTATCACCGTCATGCACTACCTGTATAATAGTACCGTGAGCTACCTCCCGCAGTTCATCGAAATCGCCAAGGCCAGCGGTAAGCAGCTCATGCGTGTCGACCAATGCATGATGGATCCCAATGCACCACCGCTATAGTCTAGCGAACGGCGAGGTCTAAAAAGAGATTGAAAAGGAATGAGGTACACATGAGAACAGCGTGGTGTATTGGACTGTGTCATGTATAGATAGAGCACCAACACGACTTTTGAATATACAACACTAGTCTTTGCCACGTCTTATTTGGCCGGTTATATATCCTATCATAGTGATGGTGGTTAGTATACAATGTTTCCACAACGGATATCTTGATTGAGCGGAGGGGAGCACAGCAATAGTACTTCGTTAGAGGACCCGCACTTCAAAGTTGCGGGACTTCCCGCCAAGACCTCGAAGATTACACTGCCCGACGATTGTTTATATAAATACCTATGCATCAGTGCTTATCGTTGTACACGCAGCATAATCACAATTCCACCTGAAAGAGCATGAGACGGCGACTGGGAAGTGAAGAGGGAGGACTGTCATGTCTCTCATGTCGTCAATTCATGTTCATATCAATACAACGTCTATCGTTTTGTTTGCCTGTGCGCCAAAGTAGCCTGAGCTTGTCCGCAGCTAAGTGGGACTTGACCCTCACCCGGAGGAAAGCCGATAGGACCCAGGTCATACCCCTCGAGGTGCCGTAACATCGTGTGCTCACCAAGATACCAAGTTACTGGACCTCGCGGACAACCTTATCAACTGCCTTTGCGAAGTAATCTATATTATGTGTGTTCAGGCCTGCCATGCTGATACGGCCGTTCTTGGTCATGTATATGTGAGCCTCTTCGCGGATCTTCAGGGCCTGTGGCTCGGTGAGACCAGTAAAGCTGAACATGCCGATCTGGTCTGTAATGTGGTTCCAGGTGCCAGGAGTACCCAGCTCCTCGAGCTTGGCACGTAACGCCTTACGCATCTCAATAATCCGACTCGACATAGTACGGAGGTTTTCTTCCCATTCAGCGAAGAGCTTGGGATCGTTCAGTACCGTGCTGACGATTCGAGCGCCGTACAGAGGAGGATTCGAGATCTCGGAACGCTGCAGAATGGCTAGCTGAGAGGCGACGCGGGTGGCCGTCTCGGACGCGTTGGGCGCTGGGCTCGTGACAAAGTGAAAGCAGCCAGCTCGCTCACCATACAGACCGAAATTTTTGGCGAAACTTTGAGCTATTACCAGCTCGATACCCTGTTCGACGAAGTAACGAACACCGGCACTGTCCTTCAGCAAATCTCCCGACGCAAAGCCTTGGTATGCGCTATCGAAGAAGGGGAAGTGATTCTTCTTTTTTATAAGAGCAGCGATTTCCTTCCACTGCTCCATGGTGGGGTCGACACCGGTCGGGTTGTGGGCGCAGGCATGGAGAAGGATGACGGACCGGTCTGGGGCCTCCGAGATGGCGGCCTTCATGCCATCGAAGTCCAGGCCCTTTGTCTGCTTGGAGAAGTAGGGATATTGGGCGACCGGGAGGCCGACGTTGGAGAAGATTTGGTGGTGATTGACCCATGTCGGGTTGGAGACATAGACCTTCTTTGTACCGGGGTAGAATTTGGCGAGGAATAGGGCGCCGAGATGGACGGCGCCAGTGCCGGAGATGGTCTGTACCGAAGTGACGCGCTTTTCCTGGATAGCGGGCGAGTCGGTGCCTATGATCAATTCGGCGGCCTTGCTTGTAAAAGAAGCGATACCGGCGATAGGTGCATATTCATGGTCGAGATTTGGGTCGTTGTGTAGGATATCATCTGCCTATGGTTCAAAGCCAAGTCGGTAAGCGAGGTGTGTCTCATGCAGGGGAATTGATCCGAGATCGGTAAGGAGACCGCCAGCTGATTTTTTGCGCATACACAATTTGTTCAATCGAACTGGTATCGAGGGCGTAATTGAGAGAGAAGGAGCATGGATGAAGCGATGTGAATAAGCAGGAAACCCAAAGCATACCTTCTTGACAACGGGTAATACCCACGGCTTTGCGTTATCATCACGGTAGGCACCAATGCTCTAAGACAATTCAATCATTCAGTCAGCAATTCACGGTTCACGATCTCTAAGGGCAGACACCGTATGGAAGCAAAGTGACTCAATGCGTAATAAACATACCACGTCAACTTTGGAAGGGTAGTCATCTGCCTTGAACGCTCGCATGAGACCAAACATAGGGTCCTCAGGAGCCTGAGGTACAACCTCGGCGGAGAAACTGGTAGCTGAAGGCGGCGACATTTGATCGACTAACGACTGCACTCGGGCGACAGATTGACTGTGGTGAGAAGAGGGTTGGAGGGGCATGGTGAAGAGAAGGGGAAACGAGTGATATGGCGGGGCCGTATGACTGTATAAATGAGACGGGACGGGAAGCTGCCAGGGGCAGGTCTACGTAGGTGCTCAGGTGCGGCAGGTGCCTTCTGGCGGCCTACAGGTACCCAGCACAGTAAGTGTTTGGACGGGACGCTGACCAGTGTAACACGGATCGCAGAGCTCGCTGCAGTAGCTCGTTCCACCGGTCGTATGGAATGATATGGGCTGACCTGGTGACCGCTTGCAGACAGGGTACCTATCGCAGGTGCTGCACGTATTGCAGTTAGGTATAGAGGGTAGTAGGATGTATAACAGTAATACAAGTAACGCGATAGGCTTATGGCATGGATGGGGATGCCAACGGGCGCGAGTGGTCTCCGGTAGGCCGGTGCCCGTTTCACGGCGGTGGCTAGCTGCAGGAATGACGCTTGCAGTGAGCTTTGATAGTGGGCGTGGTCGGCGGTTGCAGTGGGGTCGTGGTTGATTGGCGGGGTATGGAGAAGGAAGGTATTATTAAACCCCGGTCGCAGCTTCGTAGCAAGCTCGCCTCGGATGCAATCCCGATTTCGATATGTCAAAGTCGCAGAAACTATAATTACGCCGTTAGTCCACTGCCTCTTAGGAAAACGAATTCCGGCCATCCAATCTAAGCGATGAGGATCACCGACATACTTACTCTGTTCAATTGACTTAGTGAGCAAGTCTGGCAGATTGCGACTTGTCGTACGTACTTCGAATTGGTTGAACGAGCACGGACAAAGTTCGGTGTTAGCCAAGCGTAGACGGCCGATACTCTTGCGAGAATTACTAGTAACAAAATAGGTAGTTACCCAGTAAGATGGTGGACCCAGCACCAGAGGTAGTACAAATTTGTCTTTCGAGAAATGATGCTGGTAGGACAGACAAATGAGGCAAAAAATACCGATGGACTCGTGGATGAAGAGGCCTACTCTGGGAGAAGCTCTGCCTGGTGCTGGACTGGTGCTAATAAACACTGACGGGTGGACCCGACTCACCCCAGGAGCCTATTCTTTTATCGGCATCCCAGATGCTCCTTTGGCTGAGGAGCCGAGGTTCACTTCGTCATCGCTCGCCTCCGGTGTTAGTAGCTAAACTAACGTAGGCAATTTCCCCAGATTTGTTTGCAGCCAGCCCTACGTACGTAAAATAACAGTAGCCGCGGGGATCCGCAGCATGTGACTGCGAATTGCCATGAGGTAACATTACACTGCTGACATGTCTTAGTTACCCAGGTAGATATTGATGGTTGATAGATGAGCTCCCAAAAAGTAGAACACAGCATCTCTAGCTTCATCTTTAGTTTGTCACGGGGCAAAAAGTCTTTTGGATTATTCGTTATATTATCAAGTCCCATACGATTAAAAACGCACACAGTCCACACGTCGCAAAGAACGTGTACTTGGCCGGACTGGCCTTTTGGGTTGCCTTTGTCAGCTGCCTGTTGCCTCCTTGCACATTGCCTGCCGTCACATCCGAGTCGGCTACGAGCTGTTCGATGCCGGCCGACTGGGCCGTGAGCGTGTCGATGAGTTGGGTTTGGAGCTCGGATATTTCTATCAACGACTTCTCCGCCGTTCTGTATTACACATCGATGTCAGCTGCCATGAAGCCATTGCGATACGATGTGGCCTTGCGTCGGCTTACCTGACCTGGTCTAATGTGCTTTCGTAGTGCTTGAGCATATCTTGATTATCCCTTTCGAACATCTGAATCTGCTCTGGTGTCAAGTCATCTGGAGCGTTGTGACTCTGTGTCTCTTCTGCATGTGGTGCCTGGCCGCTTGCCCCCTTCCGGCCCGTAGGACTCGTAGGACTGTGTGGTGTTTCTACAAAACTTTTTGCGCTGTGTAAAGAGGCAGCGTCTTGGCCCCGCGCTTTAGCCAGGACACTCCTGTTCTTCTCCATCTCGCGCATGATGCGGATCTCCATCATGTCCTGCTGCGTCTTGACGCACTCCTGTAGACGGTGTCGCAGAAGCCATAGTACGCTGTCTCGATGTGTGCTTATTGTTCTAGCCCGGTCTTCGGCTGCCGCGTGCTCGGGTGATTTGCCGGTAGATGCGCCGCCCGATGCCCAAGCACCCAATGCGCCCAGCCCGCGAGCGAATTTCTTCTGGATTACCTTGGCCTCGATGTCAGCTCTTGCTTGCTCCACGTCAGCCAGTGTCCGTATGCTCGCATTGAGCTCTCGTAGCATTTTCTTCGCATTGGCGTCGATTTCCTCTCGCTCTCGGTCGGATAGGGGCCGCGAGGACCGATCGTGGTGCGCAGACGGGATGAGCGTCCTCCGCGGTTGCGCCGTCGAGAGGTAAGCTTGACGGATATTCCTGAGGTCGGCATGTAGCGAGGTAATGTGCGAGTTCTAAATGGATCGACTGGAGTCAATAAACTCGAATCGGCGTTAGGCGCAGGCCATGAGCATGGGCACTAACGATTCTGTAAGCCTCCTTTAAGAAGTCCTCGAGATTATCCACGGTGAAGCTCCTTTTAGTAGAGGATACCCCATGTTGCTTCAGGAAGCCATTGAAGACCGGCGTAATGTCCGTCATGCTGAAATCGCTAATTCGAAGTAAAACACGGTATCAGTGCTCATAGTAATTGTTTCCCAGGTTCATAGAAAAGAAAGTTCCCAGCAAGTACAAAGCATCATAATTACAACGTGGTTACCTAGTCAAGAAACCAGTTGCATTTAAGAGCACAGCTGTCCATACTTCCTACGTCGATACGTATACTACTACCGAAATGCTTGGCGTGACTTCATGCCACTCTACGTGTATACTTGTGGCTTGTACTATATATTGTGGCTTGAGGTACATGTGGCTGATAAGAAGGTTACAGCCGATTAGGTAATCGACGCTTTGGAGAGAATGACGTACTGTCGGCGCTGCCACTGCCGTGCTGGTATCTTCGTATTATACCCGAACACCAGAGGGAAGCAATTGTCCTAACGTTGTAGTACGTAGTATTTGTCGGTCCAACCATATAGAAGTTATAGACTGTCAGCCTGGTCAAGTTGCCTTGTGCAATGCGACAACTTCGAGAATATAAGAAAATGGCTACAGATAGTTGCTGTTAATCTTGGTTTGTTAAAGTGACTAGGCTGGCTGATACACCCAAATACTGTTGCCCATTTACATTGGGTTGCTTGTCTTGTTGCGTTGAATATCGCACCTAGCCTTGTACCATAAGAGTTGTCGTATCTTTGTACTCATATTCCTCAATTAGGCCATCCATTCTATGTTACTATCTTAGCTGATTCATGCAATCAACCTTTTCGCTTTTGAGATCCTTCATTCGGCCCGTCGCGACTTTTCTCGCGGCGCTCGCGCCTATGACACGGGGACGATGGCAATGGCTATTCGAGTTCGGCCAGCTTACAGATCTCTCGCATCACATATTCCATTATAAATGAATGTGCTTCCTTCAAGAAAAGGACCTTGAGGGCCGGTCAGCCTTGCAGAATTGAGTCACAGACGCGACATAGGCTGACGACACGCCGTATCCTCATTCTGCTCCGTACATTGTTACTAAGCTCTGAATTAGTTGTCTATGGGGCTCCCCGAGACGGGTAAAGCATCCGCGTATTCTGTTAGGCTGGCCCCGGGAATAAACAGCCGGTTGATGACGGGCGGGTCGGTTGACCCTCTTTATCTTCTAAGGCCGAAAGACCGAGATCGTTGGTCGGAGAGCTCCTTTCCAACTGTACCACTTGAATTCAGGGACTTTTCTATTTCACATTTCAAATTTAATTTTTAATGTACATTGATATCTTTGCATATAAAATAATATCAAAAGATTATTATTTACGTCAGTGCCAAGACTGTGCCATGTGCTCAACCTACTTATTAGCACTCATTCAATCATTATCTGAAAGTCATGGCGTCAGTCATGAGTACCGATCCACCAGCCGCCCAAACACACCAGTCTAAAGAAAACAATCATGATGCTGAGTTGGAAATACAGGAAGAGACTGAGAGCGCCAGTCACAGTCAAGAGGGAGGCGAAGATGCAGACCGAGATCTCGAGAACACACTGTCGCGTGTCTCGAGTGGACCCCCTTACACCGTTTTCTCGCCGGCCATGAAGAGGTGGATTGTTGGTATGAATAGCATATCGGCTTTTATATCGCCTATAACCGGCAACATCTATTTCCCTGCGATTCCGACCTTGGCGGCGGATCTGGGAGTCGGCGTGGATCGAATCAATCTCACGTTAACAACTTACATGATTTTTCAAGCTCTCGCCCCGACCATTTTCGGCGATTTCGGCGACATCGCCGGTAGACGGCCTGCGTTTAGTGAGTGAATCTCGGAGCCAATTTCTTCTCAAGTTTAGCCACTTCAAGACTGGGGGCGTCTCTTTTGCACCAAAGATCTGTCTTGCAAGCTCTCTCACGGCTACCATAAGAGACTTGTATAAAATAGCAGTTACTAACCCCAGATCTTGGCAGTTATCGCTTTCACCATCTATCTTGGCGCCAATGTTGGCTTGGCCTTGCAGAGGAACTACGCTGCGCTACTTGTCTTGCGTATGCTACAGAGCGGTGGAAGCAGTGGGACCATCGCCTTAGTCTATGCAGTAGTGGCAGACATTGCCCCGAGCTCCGAAAGAGGTAAATATATGGGAATTGTTGGTTCAGGGATAACAATTGGACCTGCTGTTGGTCCTGTAATTGGTAAGCCATCTCTTCCCTCTCATGAAGACCCTATCAGTTTGCGACGCACGACTATCAGTACTAACCTGGCTGCAGTATGTTGAACGAATCACTTCTATTCGGAGATAGAACAAACTACACTGAAGAAACGAGACTCACTAACACTTCACAGGGCGGAGTAATAAATGCATATCTTGGCTGGCCTTGGATATTCTGGATTTTAATTATCTTAACGAGTGTTTGGCTAGTTCCCGTGAGTACTTTCCAGAATCATGTCCTTTTTTTCATCCATCCTTAGGAGTTCGATGAACCTCTGAAAGCGCGAGTCGGCTTTTAAGATCCCTCCCGTCACCCCATGAAAACGCTCCCGCATCTGACATAGCCTGGCAATGACTGACTTCAATTCTTAGTACATCCTAGCAGTGCCAGAAACGGCACGAAAAGTTGTTGGCAATGGCTCGATTCCACCTCAGGGGTGGAATAGGAGTCTCGTTGATTACCTAAGATTCCGCAAACAGAACGTGGACCGGTCAGCAGCACCTCCGAGACAGAAAATACCGATTCCCAATCCTCTTAATACCTTAAAGGTCTTGCGTGATAAAGAGTATGAATTTTTTTTGTTATTTTGAGTTTTACGTAGTCTTTTAACATGTCTTGTTGCCCGACGAGGGGCTTCATGCTGGGACTTGCTCTCACATATGTACCCCCGAACTCATTGAAACCCTCATCATATATCACAGTCGCTAACTTCTCTTGTTAATAGCATGGTTATGATTCTCTCTTTCAACGCTGCCTTGTTCACCTGCTTCTCTACAGTGACGGCTACCCTGGCCTCCCAATTTCAAGAGATCTACGGTTACGATCAGCTGACACTCGGCCTCCTATACCTTCCAATTGGAGGTTCAACGACTATTGCCTCTATTGGAGGTGGCTTCGTAGCCGACTGGAACTTCCGAAGGATCGCCAGGAAAATGGGCGTCAAGGTCGACCGTAAACGGGGCATGGATAGTAAGCATTTATCCCACCCTGACTCAAGCTCAAATTGCTCCGCATGCTATAAACTTCTCTATGTCATCTCATATCACAGTCACTAATCCAGTCTGACATAGTGACGGACTTTCCCCTGGAGAAGGCACGCATACAATTGATTCTCCCACTTATTTTCATCGGAGCCGGGGCCTGTACGGGCTACGGGTGGGCTCTCGAGCGTCAAACCAGCGTCGCCGTGCCTTTGGTCTTATCATTCTTCATAGGCATATGCGTAACATGGCCTTTTCAGATCATGAACCTTCTGATTGTCGACCTATATCCCGGGGCTCCAGCTACGGCTACTGCCGCGAATAACCTCTGCCGTTGCTTGTTAGGCGCCGCTTCAACGGCTTCAATAGAATACATCATACAAGGCATAGGTAGGGGCTGGGCTTTCACGATACTCGCCCTTCTATTTACTATACAGACTCCCACGCTCCTAATCGTCCTGAAGCACGGGCCAAGGTGGAGGAAAGAAAGAGTAGAACGGACGAAAAAGGAGGCAGAGAGGAAGCAAGCCCAAGCCAATGAGAAGGAAGCCGGGCCACAGAGGGCTAGCTAGACCCAAGCAGGCTCGAGGAGTCCGCGCTCAATAGACCAACGCATAAGAAATAGACAAGTAATATCTTGTCTTATTCATCATGCTAGCATCAGGCTTAGTAAGAAGCGTCTAAATGTAAAGCATCTTTTTTAAGAAAGCCATGTGAGACGTGAGGTGCCGTTCCTCTGCATGAAACCCAATACATCCAATACCACGCTGAAGCATCTGCTCATCGAGTCACCACACCGCAGCCTGGATGCTGCACCTGGACTCAGTGCCGAGATGACACTGCCCTTTAGCCGAGCACGTGAACGAAGGACATGGCCGTCTCACATATTGGGAGGTCCTGAGTCTGACATTCCTTCTGGACAAGGTCGTGAACGACGCCCAATCTCGAAAAGCGAATGATTTCTAGTCAACGTAACACGCACCTGTAAGTGCGAGCCCACATGGTCAACTACAGCTCCAACTCGCTGCATCATTCTGATCCCCTATACCGTTCCACTTCGCCGTCTTAGGATATACGCACAGCGGCCGCTGTCTATACAGCACGATGTTCTGCTGCGTCGCATCCGTAAAGTTGAATTCGGACGCGATGATCTGGGACACTTCTTTCCCCTTCTCAACCCAATCCATGAGCGCCAGAAGCGCGTCGTGGCGCGAATCGTTGAGGCCAAGCGGTACGGACCACGCGGACGCGTACGGCGGCCTCTGCACCGACTGCCCTGTGCTCCCTATCATCCACGGCGCCTTCACGTTATCCGGCGTACCAAAGCAGTGGCGCATACCCGGGATCTGAAAGTACCGGAAGAAGTCTGTGACGTCGCCCATCGCTTCAATAGTGCGGTTATAGTAATACGTCGTGTGCTGCACTGGTACGACATTATCGGCGAGCCCGCCGTACATAATTATCTTGCCCTTTTCCCTGAAAGAGCCGAGATCAAAATGGTCTGCGCTGGCGTGCACTATCCTATGGTCGCGGGCCTCGGCGTCTGCAACCACTGAGTCGTTGTACCATGTTGTCTGCCACCTTTCGCCGTAGTCCATGAAGTAACGCTCATATTGTCCGTCGAAATTCCGCCTCACGTTCTGGGAGCTGTCGTTGGCGACTGCGGGGAGTAGAAACGTTGTCCAATCCAGCTCCGAGCCGTACTCTGATCCCTTGTAAACAAGCTTGCCGTCACTCGTCACGTAATCTGCATACATCTTTAACGCTGTTTCGGTTTGCGCCTTGGTCCAGCAGGACGTCTCGTTGCTCGAAACGTCGCACCGGACCTTCGTAATGTCAAATCTCTCCCTGCAGGCAGATGGCGAACTAATTATGTTATCTTTAACGCCATCAAGAGAATCGCATTGTTTCAAGACCTCAGCCTGGAGACGGGAGAAGAGACCGGCATCTGTTAAGCTATATGAAGCGCTTTCAGGTAAGTTCCATGTCGCTAACTTTGATAGCCAGGGCATTAGATGTTTGGTGTCCCACGCAGGAGCTCCTATCAATGCGCCGTCAAAGACATCGGGGTCGAGCTGAATGTGTTTCAAGCCCTGTCTGCCTCCTGTAGAGCAGCCGGTGTAATAAGAATATGTGATGTGTTGGCCATAATATGTTTCAGCAAGTATCTTTCCCAGATAGATTGACCCCTGGAGCGCCTGATATGCCCAGTTCACTTGCTTTTGAGTAGTATTAGCCCAAGTGATGTCTCCGGCCCCTGAGCTGTGACCCGTGTCGGTAGACAAGGCGATACCGCCATACTTAACCCCAACGCCCATCTCAAGCCAATTGATCCCGCCTAAAAATGAGTACGAGCCGACAGTGAGAAATTTCGAGTTCCATTCATCAGGCAGGAACATACCGAACCGGTAGTTCGCCGTAATATTGTTCAGGATCACGGCGCATAGCGGCGGCAACCCAGTGGGAAAAGTCGGATAGCCGATGTTTCCGGTCTCAACGAAGAAGCCTGTTGTGACATGTTGCACGCGCTCCACAAGCACTCCAGCTGGCGTAATATCATTGAAGTAGTCGACAGAGCAGTTGGCGGCTTGACGTTGTGTGAGAGGTAGCGGCCAGGATGTTGCTACAAATGCGCTTAGGGTGATGAGTATCCAGAAAGTCACCATCTCTGGCAGTTCCATCCCGTCAATATGGATAAATAGAGGTTTAATCAAAGGTGCTGCTAAACCCAGGTCCCTGGGACTCTGTCAATAGATTGCCGAATCGACTTAGGCACATTCATATATGTACAAGGAAGTCCGGGGCCTCACTTACAGGTGTGACGGCCATGCGTCGATGACGACGTCTAGACCCCGCGGCATTTTGATATGAGGCATGGGGCTCTCACACCCTCTTGTATGGCTGAGAGACCGCGTGATGGCAGACGTCCTCATGCATCGTAAGCAATGATGTTTCCTATGGTACCGCGGGAGACGGGGGGTGTGAATACTCTAACTCCGAGACCGAGGCAAATTTGAACTGCATGGGATGGTGTCTATCGGAAACACATATGCTCTACGAAGACTTGTATGAGCTCGTCGTTCTCAGAACCATACAATTAAAAGAAGCAGGCTACGGCCGGTAAACGTCATAGTGTCTTTCATTAAGGCGGATGTAGGTATTCTTCTGTCGTTCGCATATAAACTGCTGTTCGGTACTTTATGGCTGTCAGCTTCGGTCTACTCCCTTCTCCATTCGACTCCTCTTACCTACTACCTGTAAGTCGTAGGTGGCTGCCAAGTATGTCTCACGCGCAATGGTTTCATTGCAATGCTTGTCCGTGGCACAAGCTGATAGGGTGCTATTGCAGCTATAAAATACATCACAGGACAGGATACGTAGACATCTACGGTTTTCTCATTGGAGAGAAGATGGCATCATGATAGCTTATTATTGATCGCGGCAGGGCACGGGTTGGATGACGTGAGCGAGTCTAGACACGCAATGTAACCCATTTCTTTCCGTAATCCGGGGTTATTGAACCGGGGTGCTGGTGCCCGATGTTCGCTTCTGAGAACCCGAAACGTTCATATAGCCGAGCCGTCTCCAGGCCTTTCCCAATGAAACCTAACAAAGCTTGGTTATCCTGCCACGGCACCAGTACCCTACCGCCAGCCCCGTAGGGCGTTGGCAGGTGTTATGTCGGTCGGCCCGGAATAGATTGGATTATGCAATCTAAGCAAATTATCGTACAACATTCCATCCATGAATCTGCAGCCAACAATTACCGGAGGCTGTTTCAGTAAACGTTGAACCAGCTATCGTTCCAGAGTACATTCCTTTTCAATCCCCAAACAACGCTTGAATAGACCGAGCCTTAGAACCTTGGTTAGTCGAGATTTAGTCGATGTTTAGTCGATTGCTTAAGGAGATTGAAACATGAACCCCGCTATGAACGAGATTATATCAAGGGACCGTATATGATAGCTTCGGACCATTCTCCCTCTCTCCCATGGAAAACAGTATTATTAGTAGGTAAATTCACCATGGAGCTATCGATCGTATGAGGCGTGCATGTTTCTACAACCCATTTCAATGATGGTTCTAGTTGGGCTCCTGTTTTTCTCGACTTAGCATAGGCACAATATCCCCCTATCAAGTCCCGCAACTTAAGGCCCGAGAGGTAAACTACTAGTAGGGGTCGTTTCATTTCAACCTCTTGCGGCTCATCTTTGCCGTCAATCAACGCTTGAATAATAGTCTGCTCAACCAGGGTAAGATATTTGCTCAGGTCGCCATGCTCGCTTTCTTGTCTGCGTTGTATCGTTGCTCTGTTAGTAAGAGTGTGCCGTCTTCTGGTGAAAGAGTCTGGATCAATTGTTTGAACGCAAAATATCCTCTTTTCACGAGTCTATTCAGGTACTGATCGTCCGGTGGTGTTGAACTTCGAGGCACCCTCTTGTATCCCTTCGGAAGCGGAGTGTCTAAGGCTGATGTTTGGTTTGGGTTGCTCATGGTTGCTGCTTGGGGCAGGTGAACGATGAAGGAGATGCGGAGAGGAGGGATAGTACGAATGCTGTCCTTTCTTGCCGACGACAGGATAAAATGGGAAAAGAGGGAATAATATCATATGGGCTGTCCATCGTAGGCGGCATGCCATCTATCCCAATGTAAGACTATCAACTCGCCTGGAATTCCTGAAGCGCCAGTGGGAATAAAAGTAGCTAGGGGCCGCGATAGATTACATAGCCTCTAAACGCCCAAAAAGATCATAGTAATCCGGAGCATCGAAAGTCCACGTAGTATAATGGCCGTGGAAAATCTAAAACATCATAGTCCGTAAGGCCCAAATAACAAATGCTAACTATCGCAGGTGAGCAGTCAGCCCCCAGGGCAAGTACCGGCGACTTGACTACATTTTACTTGTTGGTAGTGTCGTGGTTTGCTGTATTCTGTAACACTCTCAAATCCAACACAAGTGTAGATAGATGGTATGAGGCATGCAACGTTATTATAGTGCGTATTCACAGAAAGATAAGTTTTTATAGGCTGGGTAGAAGCGAGTGGAATAGTTGGACTAAGGAATGTAGGCTTAACTAATGCGCAGTGAGCGTTGCCGCATAAAATTCAGCCGTCGTCCTTCTCCCCAGACAGCCCGGTTCCGGTGCCTAACAGCACCTATCCACCCTCCCAACGAACGAGGATACAATTTCTAATTCGAATTCCATTAACGCCCTCGAAACAACATCCTTGAACTCCTTTGCGCAAACACGTAAACGTGTCAAGACCGTCTATATCGAGAAGGCGACGGCAGCGGCGACGCCAACAGCGAGAGCGCTGGTGGAGGCCATGATGCTGGGCGCGCCGTTATGAGGGACCTGGATAGGGTGTCCACAGGGTCCGTGTGGCAGCGGTCCGTGAGGAAAGCTGCCGTTCGGAGGGTGAACCCCGGGGGGCAGGATCGGTGTTGCCATGCAAGGGGGCTCGCTAGTCTGGGCTACGTTCCCCTCGACGGTGACGTTGGGTAGCTGGGGGGCGGCAAAGACGCCTGTGACAAGAGCCACGAGAAAGAGGGTTATGACAGTGAACTGCATTTTGAAGAATGGGTTGGTTTTGGTGATTTTGATTATGAGGTGGTGGCTTGAGTGATAGTAGGTGTAGGCTGGAAGGAAATATATCGAGGTGACGGATGGAGAGGAAGACAAGAAAGTCGAGAGAGAGGTGGCTCGACTCTTATACTCATCTCCTCCGTCCTAGTCTCCAGATAGGGTTTGGTTACCTTTGTCTGATTCACTCATCTTCCTCACAGAGTTTTCACTTTATTTCTAATCATGGATGAAAAGTCTGATCCCCTCCTATAAGTAACATTGATGCAATTGGACCTAGCGTCCCTTAGGTGAAGGGTTAATGTGAGTTGGCAAGATGAAAGAGTAATCTATCTCGCCACTACGGGACGATTAACCCAGAGACGGATCCCTCATCCCTTTTGAGTTCTCAGCGAGAGTCTTCAATCCGCCGTTTTCACGCCTTCTCGCTTTTCACGGCACCGGAAGCCGATTGGGTGTTGCCGGAGATCAAATGGTGTCGTCGTAACGATAACCCCCCCCCACAAAGATGAAGAATAGGAGGCTTGGCCTTACAGATTAAATTGCCGGCGAGGCTGACACGGAAAAATTCTAAATGTACGACTAGTACCCTGCATTCTTCCGGACTACACCAAGCAACATAAGGTTCTTCGGTGCTGCTAACACGCGGGAGTACCTTCAAGCATGTTAAAATGACACGTGCGTCAAGAGGACCGATCATGGAAAAGCGCACAGAATCTCTATAGACACGATGATATCACTAGCAGGAAGAGCTTGTGGCTGATGTACACATGAGCAAGCCCAGCAACGCGGTAATTTGGAAGGCTTATACATAATAGTGAAGCTCGTGGTAGACTACTGGGAAAGGATTTGATAATGTACGTCTAGAAGTATTGATGAGAGTAGCTGGGTTTTGTACATGTGTCAGCGTAACCCCCGCTAAAAGTCATATCATGTTGGGGGTACTCTCGTTTTGCGACCCGTCTAGGTACCCAATTGCCACCGAAAACGGCTGTATAGAACCTTATTGGACCTAGCTAGGTGATAGTTATACTCAGGAATTCAAACCTTCTAACTGGGCTTTGATCTGAAGCGCCACGATTCTCGAAAAGTATCGACACATGGCAAGATTCCCACCATGAAGCCAAAGTCCGGGAAATCCGCTCCGGCGCCACATAATCCTCGTCTCACCTTCTTCATCGAAGCCCCAAACATTGCCAACCTTGCTTCCCACCTCCGGCCCGAAAATCGCCTCAGTTACAGTCCTCATGTTCTGATATCCTGTAGCGCAGATGATCTCGTCGGCTTCCAATTCCGTGCCATCGGCAAGCCGTAGGCCATTCGGTAGGATCTCATCGACATCGTACCCATGCTTGACCTTGACCTTGCCGTCTATGATCAGCTGGGACGTCCCGACATCGATGTAGTACCCGCCGCCACGCTGCAGATACTTGTACCAAAGGCCGCAATTCATGGGGCCGCGGTCTGTTTTAAATCCCGCTTTGTTCAGACCATCGAGGGTCGCCCTATCTTCCGCTTCTTGCAACGTATTGACGTCTGCGTGCATAGCCTTGTTGACCTCCATCGGCACAGACCAAGAAAGCAAGTCAGCGTGCTCAACCGGCGGACCACCTTCGTAGTACAAGGGCCCCAAGAGAAGTTGGAGAACAGTCTTGGAGCTCATGACGGCAGTAGAAGAGCGTTGGATGATGGTAACGTCGTAGCCGTTCTCGTGGTAATCCTGTGCGATGTCGAGAGCTGAATTGCACGACCCGATTACGACGGCCTTGCGACCACTAGTGCCTTTTCTTGCCCCGCGAAACTCGGAGGAATGGCAGAGCACGTCTCCCTTGAAGTTCTCCATGCCCTTAAATGTGGGGAAGTTCTTCTTGCCTGAGTGGCCTGTTGCTTGAATGATATGCTTTGGGTGGAGAGTTCTCGTCTCCGTACTACCATCACTCTTTCTCCGCTTCAGGACCACGGTCCATTGCTTCTTGTTATCGTCCCAAGAGCTCGACTCCAGCTCGGTCTTGGTCCACACATTTAGCTCCAACATATGAGCATATTCTTTCAGAAAGTCTGCCATTTTGTCCTTTGGTGTAAAAACAGGCCAAAACGGAGGGAAGTTGATGTAAGGCACTTTAATTTTGAGAGTCAGTATCATCTTGTCGGAGCATAATCTGTGGCACCCGCCACTCTCGACGCTTAAGTATACGTTGGAGATACTGCCGCTTCGAATACTATCCGAGCAGAAAGTTAAGATACTACTTACTATGGTCATACCAAATTGGATCATGTAATACAAGTTGATGATACCGATTCCGCCAGGCATCGCCAATCTCGTCGGTTCGGTCAATGGTGAGCGTCGGCACATTCAACATTCTTAGCCGAGCATGAACTGAAAGACCAGCTTGGCCGGCACCTATGTTCTATTATTAGAACAGTAGTTGACGAACTCAGACATACAACTTACCAATGATGAGCACATCAGGCTCCGAATCCTCGAAGTTTGACTCCGCTTGTCTCCTCTCCAGCCACTATGAGGGGTAGGGTTAGTATAAGTTGTCCTAGGGAATCATTGGTAAAAGATAAAATAAAGACCCCTTCCTGCGAGATATAGGTATTTCAGTCTGTTATGTGAAGGAGAAAACCGATTGTTAGAATGACTCACATTCTTCCTTCCAGCCTGTGCACCATGCGCCACACCAAGAGAACGATTGGGCCCTACAGCCTCTTCATGATCTTTGAGCTTGGTCATGGAGGTGAAAAAGAGCCATATCTTCCATTCTCCAGAGTCTTGGATGAGCCGCACGACACCCTGGCCAGAGCCGAATTGTGTGGTGACATTAGTGACGAATTGGATACCGCGAACAGAACCGTCATATCTCAAGTTCGCTACCTGTGGGCCATTGCTGGGCTGCGCGTGATCTATCTCGACGCTGACCAGATGATGGCCCTCCTGGAGCAGCTTTACGATCTTCTCCTTGCCTTTGGCGGTCCGAAGGTCCCACGTCAGGCCGAGGTGGTCTCGCCAGTACCCGCCGTCGACGAATAGATCTGCGATGGCCTTGTAGTCGCGCTTCTGAAGCGATTGGTTGAAAGAGTCGATGATCTTAGATGATATCGCGGTGGCGTCAATGGCCTTGCCGTCGATATCGCCTTTTTCTGGCCACTATGGGTTTTTTTAGTCGGTAACGGACCTTTCGAGTAACGCGATGTCACAAGACCTAAGAACTCTGCAAGCCTCTCGAGACACATCATGCTTGCCTCCTGAAGCAGCCAATCCGGGAACAAAAGAATGCAGGAATGTGGCTTACTGGCGCGACTGATAGGTTAACAGACCCGGGCACCGCCCGCTCACTAGACGGGACTTCTACCGTGGCCGCTGCCATCATGTGAGTTTCGGTATTTCGGTGGTGAAATTCCTATAGTATGGGTAACGGTGTATACCCCTTTCCAAAGTCTTGTTGAGGGAACAAGAATCGAGTGTTTATAGCCCCGAGTTCACTGGAGCAGAATCGGAGAAGGCGTAGAACCCCGCATGCAATCATGACATGGTACTGGGTATTCAGCTACGGTTCTGTCACTTTTCTTCTTTGTGACAGGAGCACGCGCGCTCATGGGCGTACATTGGCGCCATGCAAGGGATAGGCCGGTAGTCGGCGCGTGGGCGTATTAGTGAACAACGAGGCGAATTATACCCTACATTGCCCCGCGCGTTCGGGTATAAGGAATAATGTGTCCCATCGATAGCTGACGTCTCAAGTATTGTAGGTCTTGATCACTGCGTACATACAGTAATATAATACAAAGATGGTTCAGCTCCCCCCAATAGATCCCAGCAATAGCAGACTCCACCCCAGCTGCATAGCTGCGGAGAAAATCTGGGGATTGGGGGCGAGCGGGCACTAAGCAGGGAATACTTGAACAGGTAAACCGCAGTGTGTTTCCTCCCCTGACCCCAGATTCTACCCGCATTCTGGACGCGCGTGTAAACGTGCTACCGGTGGTAGTGCCCCTCTAGCGACTGAAGTTGGTTGACTTCGGCGTATCGACGATGCAAGTAGATGCGGATGGTTCCCTTGTCATGTCTAGTACCTAGGCACCTAGGTAGTTTAGGACTGGTGCCCCCGCCAAGCTACATCGCCTGAAATACACGTAGTTTTACTTGGGATGGCTTCTCGCGGGTGTCGTTAACCGGCATCGGGCGATTTTGACAAGCCCTCCCACCACACTGAGACTTTGCAAGTCATGTCTTAGCGATGTTGACTGATGTGCAAAGTTGACTGGCACTAGTCCAATCACTTCTGTTTCTTACTGTGTGGATATTATTTTTGGTTTAAACAGCTATGAGAAAGCCACCCAGGTAGACCAGAATACTCGGATTAAGACGCGGTCAAGTTTGGCTGGCCGGTAACGAGGCGCGGAGTGGCTTCGTAATAGTCTCGATAGGTGACCGTCGATATGAGGATTATGTGGTTTACATTTCGAGACACTGGCGCAGCATACTTAGTATTAGTGTGATCCTCGAAAGCCGTGTTCTCTGTGGTGCCTGGTGGGCAAAATCGGCGCACTCAAGTATCATATCGCCGAGGACATATAGTTTTGTCAATCCCTATCAGGTAAAGATCATGATCAGGGAGATCCTTAAACTTCGGTACCTACCTTGACCACCTGCAGACGTGCCAGACGAGAGTTCGCCCAAAAAGAGGTGCTACGACTTTACGATTGGCCAACGCAGGCAGGGAAAGAACAACATTGAAGACATGACAGTACCTAAGGCGCATTATACATGCAGTATTGTGTTAATTCTGGATATATCCCCCTAAGATAGGCGTTGTTAGTAACTTACAAGGCTGAAATGATCACCACCAGGGCCGCTAAACCCTGACAAAGGTACCCGTAGTCCCGCAGATAGTACGGAGTACGCTAGATCTTAAGTACATATCTACGGGTACATACAGTAGATAGCGCACCTACCTAAGAGATATCTACACTATCTACAGTAAGCTAAGTAAGACTAGATCAGCTAGTAACATCATAGATTCCGTTCACCATTTCTTTTCAAGTCCCCGACTTAATAATGACTATACTTATCATTCTCATATGAATCATTAACAGAAATTATCAAACTTATCGATTCCAATACACGGTTGCTTAAGAACATTGGTCTGAAAGTCGCTCTCTTTGCGAATCATGGCCAGCCATCTCCGTAGGGTGCCGTCGTCTGGGGCCGTCGAGGTCGGCTACCCAACGGGACACCTCGGCCATCTCACCGAACACGAACAACAGGCCCTCATAGACTTCAAGACGCTGCTGGAAGAGAAAGGGCTCTACAAGCCGGGTCCCCCGCCGTCGCACGATGATCCGACGTTGCTGTGTGTCCTGATGGTATCCCCTTGCTAGCCAATTAGCGGTTGCTAACCCGTCGCTCGTGCGCGCGCGCGAAATCCAGGCGATACCTGCGCGCTCGGAAATGGGTGCCACAGGACGCATACGGCCAGTTTGCCGAGACGGAGAAGTTCCGCAACGCAAACGAGATCGAGAAGCTGTACGACACCATCGACATAGACTCGTACGAGGCCTCGAGGAAACTGGTACACAACCGTCCCTGCATCCCTCCTGGAATCACCCGTTGCCGCTTGCTCAGATCGGTTACTCACGATGCTTTCACTTTCTAGTACCCCCGTTTCACTGGTCATCGAGACAAGCGGTATGTTGTGTGCTCTCTGCTTTGCAGGTAGCCACCGGAGCCCTATCTCGTCAGTACTAACGAACCGCTGCTGCGCTGTCCAGAGGTATACCGATCTATGTCTTCCAGATCCGCCATCTCGACTCCAAGGCCGTCGCCGACTACGAGAAGTCCACCGAAACCACCTATAGCAAGGCCAAGACGGATGGAAAGACGCCGCCTAAGCTGCTGCGCCTGTTCGCCCTGTACGAGAACCTGACCAGATTCGTCCAGCCCTTGGCCTCGCAATGCACCGATCGCGAACATCCCGAGACCCCCATCACCCTCAGCACAAACATCGTCGACATCTCGCACGTCAGTCTGCGCATGTTTTGGAATCTGAAGGCCCACATGCAGGCTGCGAGTCAGCTAGCTACTGCGCATTACCCCGAAACTCTAGATCGTGAGCGTTCCCCAGAGCCGAATTCCTCTTGTTCGTCGATATGGCTGTGATCAAGAAGCAGAGGAATAATCGGGTGGAACGTGCTAATGCGCATCCCCTATAGGTATCTTCATCATCGGCGCTCCTTACTTCTTTTCGACTGTCTGGGGCTGGATTAAGCGGTGGTTCGACCCCGTCACCGTATCCAAGATCTTCATCCTTAGCGACCACGACGTGCTCCCTGTCCTGACGACGTTTATGGACCTCGAGGATATCCCGAAGAACTACGGCGGAAAGCTCAATTGGAGCTTCTTTGATGAGCCCGCCTACGACGACGAGATAAAGCGTATAGTGACGTGGGAAAACGGACATACCAACTTCCCTCCTGGACCCTGCTATTGGCGACTTACTGAGGACGGGACGCGGCTAAAGTGTCTCGCAGTTGGTAGCAAGGACGGGAAGGAGAGGATGGAGGTAGTATGTACGATCCCGAAGGCATTCCCACCCAAAGCCGAGAATGCCACCCAAGCTCCCGTGACAACTGGTGAGAAAGAGGAGGCTACTGCCACAGAGAGTGAAGACGGCACCACAGACACGACGCCCCAATCGACGCTACCGAGGCCTGACGATTCCGAGGCTACGACTGTCGAGTCCACTGCGGATTCTGTGGCGGGCCTGGTTATCACCGATGCTAAGGATTCTACCGAACAGCTTTCCGAGAAGATTGCTTCCGCCGCCGACGCGGCCACCGAAACAAAGGCGCATTAATTATATCATGTATAGATCAAACATTGTGTATAGAAGTGATTTTCTTTCTTCCCTTTTTTGCATCGCATGACGGTTTTGATGACAAGTTTTGTCGTGTTTGGCAGATATCAGTATTAGCTTATCAGTCATTGGGCTACACATACACGATGGAAGAGGCGTACGCATATATATATATATATACTTTATCCCGAACTTTATCATCTAGAATTGGTATCATTTCCTTCTATGGTGGCGAACATAGTCCACAAATGTATAACGCCGAACACCCCACCCAAAACGTACGATGTCGTCCGTACGTCCGTCCGTCTATCGTCTAGTCATCTAATTGTAGTTCCATACTCTCGGGTCTTGAGGCAAACCATCTATGCCAGCCAGTAACGCCAAGCTTCGCAAACATTTCTTCCTTTACTCCTTCGTCTGGACGGTGTGAGTTATGTCAGCCGTGCTAGAGGCATCAGAATCGCATCTCACATCACCAACACTCTATCATTCCACCCCTCTCCTGCGCCTCCACTCCCGAATACCGCTCTCGACCTCAGCCCACGTGACGCCGTCCCTAACCAACCACATCGTCACGCCCAGGGTCTCGGTATCGCGATTCCGGCTCTCGTCATCGAAGAACAGCATCTCGGAATAGGGTATACCGGTGCGCTTATGCAGGGACTCGAAGTGCTTGATCTTGGACGAGGGGTAGATCTCGAGTCCGGCATCGAAGAAATCTATCGCTTTGCGCGCTTTCTCCTTACTACCACTCCCACCCTTTCCATCTTTCCCGTCGTGTGTGATACCGTCCTCGCTGTTTCCGAAGACGCTGGTCGCAGGCGGCACATGCAGAAGCCGCAACATCTCGCGCCCTAGATCAGGCGCGTGCGTGCGGCTCGCGACGCCCAGCTTTACGCCTGATAGATAGAGGCCGTGCAGGATTGCCGGTATGTCCCGGTAGAAAGAGAAAGTCTCGCCTACTTTGTCTGTGCAGGCGCTGTGTGTTGTGTTGGGGCGCAGGGGTGGGTACACGTGGGTGTCGACCCAGAAGGGCCAGAGAGTGTAGTCTAGGTCGAAGACCACGGCGCGAGGGAGGGGCCGGCCATCGGTTAGGATGGCTGGGAGAGAGGGCGCGGTTGAGGTTGAGGTTGAGGAGAGCGAGGTGCTCGTTGATTGCTTGGAGAGTTTGCGGGGCATTTTCTCTTGGACAGGGGGGTTTGCTGGGGAGGGGAGAGTGGAGAGTGAATGTAGGAATGGGTGTTGGTGGTTTATTTTATGTACATAATTAACTATGATGTAGAGATAGGATAAACGCGCAGAGCTTTGACAGGATTGATGAGTGGTTTCGTGGTGCAGGTGATGCCTTTGTTGAGTTGCGTTATGCTGTGTCTATCGACTACCAGGTTTATGGGGACTATGGGGTCGACAAAAGAGGTATAGCGTGTCGACCTACTAATGTCGTTGCTGCTCATGACTAAGGAATCACATGTAAAACAATCTTGCATTGAATGTCTAAAGTGTCATTATGTTTAGCTCTATGATGGACTTGAAACCTTGCCACAAAATTATATTCTAAGATAATCCATTGTCCAGGACCTCCAAGAATAGCATTGGAGCCATACGTACAAAAATCTTGGCAAATCTAATTTAAGTTGCCAGTGTCGCAGGTGAGAACAAACTGCTTCTGCAATTAAGGTGACTCTGTTTTCGACAACCTATATTAGACGCCAACGTCACAAACGAGTCAAAAGGTCCTGCCGTACGGCCTGTACACCAGCCAGCACACATAAGAGCATTAAGGTCAGAGTTGTCGTATAAGCAAATCAGGATCAGGATCACTCTATGGTATACAAATTTTGACACTTGAGAAGCAGGGAGCAGGTGCCAGCCAGGCGATAGGAGCTAAAGTCCTTGAAATAGCAACATAGATTCCATCAATACTTCCGCACGATTGACGATACAATATCCCTCCGAGAAATAACCCCGAATACAGCGTCCAGGACATCATGAGAAGTACTCCAGCCCGTGTCCCTTCTTGCATATCGGGCGGTCCTGCAGCCAGGAAGCTCAGCCTTGGTCTGTATGAAGAATGAGCTTGAAAATAGTTGACTTCAAGAGTTTAGGGACGACTTACGATCTTTGCAAAAGCGAGAGTTAGCAACACACCACTTGTCGCAGCCCTCTTTCGTACATCGGGTGCTGCCGGCTCCTTGGTCGACAGGATAGCTATCCATGACTGACGTGGTAGCTTTGACAGACATTTTGCTGATCTTAGGAGTTGAATGGCGAATTGGGCACTGGAGCTCGATTGGACAAGGTGATATGGATCTTTTTGGAATGAAGAGTTGACTGCAGATGTCGAGATGACCATGTCCACGACAGAGGCGCCTGCATCTGTTTATATATACATTTCCAGTCCTAGGCCATCAGCCAGCTTCCCTGGCTGATCCTATAGTCGGTACGCGGCCCTCCATTAAGTTGATGTCAAGTAAACATTTTATCCACTGGGCGGCCAAGTATGTCGCGTTCGGTTTGTGCGTTGGCTCTTTGAACTTCCTTGAGCTAAGTCCATTGACATATCGAGGCGCATGAGCGTGAAAGTGCCCAACGACTAACAACGTTATCGTCACCAGGGCTGAGATCCCCGTGATCATTTTCATCGTTGTTGGTTTCTACTGCATTAGCCGGTCACTTCACGGTCCGATTCACAATATTGCCCAACATGGTATTATCTCAAAACAGCTAGCCGTTGCAATTCTGTACGCTGAGCCCCGGCGCTGACAACGGGAGTCTCAAATCGATGCCGTCGCGTCCCTGAGCTCTCAGCTTACCAGAATTACAAAAGGAACTAGTTACTGAGGCCAATGAGATGTCTAAAGAATGGTAAGGAACTTACATTACTTCAAGGTGACGGTGTTGCTGCAGATCTCCGGAAGCTTGCGCTACCTGACCAGATTAGTTACAGATTATCGCAAGCCTACAGGCCATCGACTCCGCCCTCCATTGCCAGGAAAAGTGTGACGTTACTTAGTGACCGGGTAATAGGCTGCCTAAAGCTGGGCAGTATCTGCTAACAAGTTGTTGACATGCCTTCGGCCAGCCGTCCAGTATGCCTAGGCTCAACTTCACCGGTAGGCAAATTGCGTTCCTACTGATCTAGCGCTCAGCAAGTCTAACTCTTAACCAATAAGGCTCTAAACCCCGAAAGGTTCCCACTAACGTGCTTTTACATATCCGCTTTGCGGTCTCCAGTTTAGGCATCTATGTTATAACTAACAACACTTCTTGTCGAATCATGTTGAACCATCTCCATCGCTACCAGTCTGTCGGTACGACACAAATCTCAGGAAGTTGATCTCGCTAGTGTTGAGAGAAAGATCGCGTTCTGGCTGAGGCTTGAGGTATCATCTGGCTAATTAATAGTGTCGGGATCGCATTGCCATGAAGAAGGCAATGAGGCACTCCCCCGAGTCTTCCACAACTCCTATGTCTGTCCAACTTCCCTCACATATTGTTAACCTTGTACTGCCGGACGTACAATGACGCCCCGGTTCTTCCCTTGCTCTGTACCAGAATGCGAATGGCCGAGTGTTAGGGCAATCGGAGGCTGCGATAGCTGTAATCGCCACTTATGCCTTACTCATATGTCTCCTTCTTTCCACAAGTGCAACAATGTAAGAGAAATTGGCCTTCCATTCATTTCGTAGCGGTTCCATGAGGAACTCAGTGTTAATGCGACCGGAGTAGCAGATATTAGATGACGCAGCCTACGGGTCACAGATTATTGCCGAGATTGATCGTCTCCGTTCTCGGATTAACGATGCGGCCGTATGTGAGCATGCGTCTAGGCTGAACAGTGGCAGAAGCTGCACCGTCGAGCACTCTTCCAAGGTTGGGCCGGGCGCTCTGATGGGAAACGCAAACTACCACGCACGTATCCGTTTCCACGATGGCTCTCCCTCCTGGCTCCTGCGAGTGCCTCGAGTTGCGAGCTTCGCCGTCGGTCTTCCAGAGTCGTTGGCAGACTACCTGATAGCCAGCGAGTTCGCGACCTTGAAGTTTCTCGAGACTACTGCGGTGCCCGCACCTAAGGCTTTTAGCTATGGCATACGTAGTAGTGGAACCGACTATGGTGTCGGGGTAAGTTTCCTTCTCATGGAAGAGCTGCCCGGACGACCATGGACAGGTGAAGGAGTGTCTGGCAGTGTGGCTACCAAAGATGAGAAGATGAAGGTCTGGAGTGCCCTTGCTGATATTCTAGCTGAGCTGGAAAAGCACCCGTTTCCAAAGGCTGGGTCCTTGTGTTTCCAGTCATCCAGCATCGATGTGTCGGCAGTAGCGAGTGACAGGTTCGTCGTGCTTAGTCCGGAAGGGCCTTTTGACACTTCAATTTCCTATTACACTGCGTATGCCGAGCAGTATCTAGCATTAATTGCGGATGGCCAACTCTACACGAAGTATTCTGTCGATGCGTATCTGGTGTACCGCTTTCTGAAAGATAACGCAGTACAGTTGATTCAACAAGATGCAGAAGCACAGGCTCCTGAGCAGTTCTTTCTGAAGCATGTCGATGACAAAGGCGACCACTTACTTGTTGACGAGAACCTCAACATCACTGGTATCATTGACTGGCAGATGGCACGTGTTGCACCTCGACGTGAAGCCTTCGGGGCGTCGCTTGTTACTGCTGACATGAGTGCATTGTGCGGGGGCAAGGTCTCGTTAAGCGATGATGATACTGCATTGGCGGACGTACTGAGGTCAAGAGGATCGCCTGAGCTGGCGAAGTTCATGACAGATGAAAAAGTAAGGAGATTCTTTTGGGGTCTGGCCCATGAGATCGAATGGTCGTACGCTCTACCATTAGCCAATGCGATTCTCGAAGTCTTTGGGGCTGAACAGGATTGGTGGACGTGGAGAAAGGCGGCTCTGAGTGAATACGAGACCGATGAGCGTCTGAAAGCCCTTGTTGGTAACAGTTGTCGCTGAAACCAAGAGTGACAGCAAAAATCCGGTTACTCTCGGGGCCAGTTACTCGGATATTGCTACAGATTAAAGACGCATGAGTTCAATGAGGACTTGACATGGCGTGCAACTCATAGCACTTGCATCCTTACCCCGGTTCAAATATCAGGTATATAGTTAATAACAAAGGCTCGGGACTTCAACAGACGTTCCCCTTCCACCTCCGTGGCCAAGCTGCCAAGTAGCCGGCAGGAATAATGCTTGTGTCAGAGGCAGGGCCATAGGCAGCACGCATTTTCCAGTTGAAGGATATTGAGTTCGCCTTAAGCCTTCGATTCTTTTTGTAGGTTCGAATCCCAACTGCGTCACTCTTGATTTCTTTTTTTTCTTCCTTTGTAGTTCTTAGCGAACCGTCAATCAAGACTTGGAAGCTAACAGATGAACTCAACTTCCTACAGGATATTTATCTAGGCGGTCTAGTATCCTATATTGTCGTATCGTCGTTGTTATTAGTGTACTATCTGGAATAAATTTGATGTCTTCCTAGCTCTCGTCTTCTGATATCTGTACTTTATGTCAAAGAAGCGAGCCCAAGTGGCCAAGGCATGCCTAGGAAGGATGACAAGGCAGAGTCATCCGAGGCGCTAGCGAGGTGTTCTGCCGATCTCCCATTGGTAGAGGCAAAGCCCTTCATATGGCTCTTACTGAATAAGTCCTTGGAATGTTTCCTGTCAGGCGCAGCGCCATAAGTTCTCCAAACTTGCTGCCTTGAATAAGCATATCCGCACTGCCCATGAGATGGAGCCAGCTGAGCCGCACCCGGTGAGATGACCAATTGACTGCGCTCGATGATCAATTGACTGCCAGTGAGTTGACTGGAAATCAATCGAGAAACGTTTCAAGCCCATTGTTAATTTATACAGAATACTAGCAGGATATCTACGACCTCACGCACGAAACCGCTACGGAGTCAGAAACACCTCGTAAGGCTAAGGCTGTTGTGAAAGACAGTGCGCCTATTTCCATCTAGTACTGCCTGAATATGTACAGAAACTTGTGATGAGATAATACTAAGCCAGGTGATAAATACAGAACTCGTACTAGGGAGCTGTCCATGGTGTTTGATATCTTCATCCTGCTATTTTGCCTATAAAAGTCGGTTTGTAGCACAACCTTCTCAACCAGCCCAATGATATCGCTTGCAATCTTGAAGATAACTATGTCTTACATGTGTTTAGAAACCCGTCATCTAACGCGAAACACAGTAGAAACTAAGTGACAAGGGTAACACGAAGTTCATCAGAGGGGTATGCATGCGAGATGCTGTACACGGTGAACGGGTGACGGCCACATACAGAATCGGACTCCGCCACCACGAATTCCGATTTGCCCAACATCCAGATATTGTCTCACGAGAAACGGGAGCTTCTGCGACACGTCGTTTTTTTTTTTTAATGAAGTCATTGTGTCCCCAATTGAGTCCCTTGCCCAAGATAACATGACAGTACCACCACGCAAAATCCAGCTCGTGCGCATAGCACACGTGTACTACAAGTACCCGGACCTGGAGAAAGCAAAGGAATTCCTGCTCGACTTCGGCTTCACCGAGACGAAGCGCGTGAGCAGCAAAAACAATAGCAACAACGACAACAATGATGAAGGCGAAAAGATCTATTTCCGCGGCTACGGCACCGAGCCCTGGGTTTTCTGCGCCATCAAGTCCGACAAGCCCGAGTTTGGCGGCGCCGCCTTCGTCGTCGAGTCCGAGGAGGACCTGCGCATCGCCGCTGACACGCTACCGCAGGCATCGGATGTATATGAGTTGACGGATGCGCCTGGAGGTGGACGATGCGTTACTTTTCGCGACCCGGTTGATGGGTGGCGTATGCATCTTGTGCATGGACAGGAGAGAGTGGATATGCTGGACATATCTCTGCCTCATGAGCCTGTTAATTACGTGAGTTATACACACGCACGCGAGCATCTGCTTCCTTGCTGTCTTTGTTTGGCTTCTGAGGAAACTCCTTGCTTTTTAGCTTGGTCTTCATAAGGGAGGATTGGTTCTAGTTCCTGACAACTAACTGCTACTGTTTGCCGCCCGATAAAGCCCACGGAGAAGAACCGACCGGCCGGCAAGTTCCAGAGATTCACGAAGCGTCCGGCGCCGGTGCATAAGCTGGGTCATTACGGCCTGCGCACGACGAATTTCGCGAAGTCGTACGAGTTCTACACTTCTCGATTCAATTTCTTCCCAAGCGATGTAAGAGAAAGGAACCAAACTGCTACCTTCCCCTTCCCCTTCCCCTTCCCTTTCCCCTTTTCCTGAAACAACCTCCATACCGCCCTCTACACTGTTCTCTTCTCAACGCCCATACATAATACACCCAAATAAGAAAATTCTCAAGGCTCACGGACTAATGCATGAATAAAAGATCGTCCACGACGCCGAGAAAATCGACCGCATCGCGTTCTTCCGCCTCGACAGAGGGAGCAAAGAAGTCGACCACCACATATTCTTCTTCGCCGAGGGCCCGTCCTACAAGGTCCATCACTCGTCGTTTGAGACACACGACTTCGACACGCAGGTTCTAGGCCACGACTGGCTGCGCGAGAAGGGGTATGAGAACTGCTGGGGTATCGGAAGACATGTAATGGGGAGCCAGATCTTCGACTATTGGTTAGTCTCGGGTTCTCATTTGCTTATTTACTCCCTTGCTTGTCATCACGCTACGAGAGAGGGGCCGGGGAGGCGTTCAGAAAAGGTAACTGACCGACTGGCTGACTTTGGAAACTATCATTGAAGGTTTGATCCAAGCGGGTTCATCCTTGAACATTACGTCGATGGAGATCTGTTGACTGCCGATGAGCCCACGCATCGCTCACAAATGGGACCTGGAAGTATGCATGTCTGGGGTAAGTAAAAGCATCCAAATCCACATACGGGCTTGAGTACAGAAAAGAGCTGGAGTTAGCTAATTCTAATAGGACCTGAGGTTCCGAGCTCGTTCCTGGATTAGATGTTACGTGCTATATAGGAAATTAGAGCTGTACAAGCAGCCGACGATTGAGCCAATCAGGGGAGCGGAGGTATGACGATTTACCCCTGCATGCTGGCCTTGTGATTGGAAAGAACTTGATATATACAGATGGGTTACTGTGTAAATTGAATCTGTTACATGGCGAGCTAGCTTTGGCCGAGTTTAAAATGAAAACTATCTATCTGTTGCTCCGTGTTGAACACGTCGCTCCCTGCTCTCTCATAGAGATCCTGATATATGTTTTCTCCTGACACGTCTTTAATACAAGTGTCCCACAATAGGACTTTTTTTTTTGAGTAACGAAGGGGTATCTAAGTTTGCTAAAAATCAAAACACTATACCTATCCCTGACGGTCCGCTGAGAGTCCATTTCCCTGGTGCCGCCCGAGATAACGTCCTATATACAGTTGTTTGCACCTTTATGAGCAGCGCGGAGCCTCGATACTTCTTCCAGCTACGGAAAAGTCAGAAGCTGGAACAGTCTAATATGTCAAGGGATTGCATCGGCGACACTGTACTTACAGCCACTCATTCTGCTCGAAGATCTCAAGTAGATTTACTCGAATCCCCGCATACGGTTTATAGATTTGATGACGAATGAGCGATTCCCGCACCAAAGTATCATGGCGTATGAGGGCAATATCCAGAGCATTTAAGTAGTCAAGTTATAACTACAGTAAGCCTCGCGGGATATAGCTGGAAGGTTTAATATAATGGAGGATACTCTCTAGTCATCGAAAATAGTTCAATTCTCGGACTGTCGTGTTCAGGCTAGGCTAGCGTGGCAAGTTAGTAACACGCGCGGAACATGAAAATTGCGAGAAATAAGTTGATACCTCTACCCACTCCACGATGATTAGAGGAGACGAATAATAGTTGTGAGGTGAGATATGTGGCTCTTATCTTTGCGTTGTGGATGATAGAGGCAGGCCGACCGCGTTGGGATGCTCACACAAATCTGCCTCTCATGACTAAACGACGCCAAATTGCCTCTTCATCCTCATCTTGGTCGGCTGTATAGTTGGTGGGTGTTGAATCAATTGGGTCTGGGTTGGCACAGAGCTCGAAAAAGTCCTCCTCCATGCCTTCGCCAGGAGCAAATCCAAGATTAAGCAGGGTATCTCTTGGCACTGAATCAAACCTACGCAGGGGGTTAGCAAAAGCCTGTACCAAGCGGATCAAGTTACTCGCCATCGAGAATGGTAAGCTGAATCAAGATCACGCAATTCCTGTTTTCCATCGTTTCCATCGTCGCCTCGGTATGAGGTAAGTGGCGCACTTGGTAGGGAGCCGAGGTCGGTCGGGTTTGCGGGTGTTTGTACATTGGAGACATGAGTTCTATAATCATCCACTGAACTGTTCCATCCGAAGTCGGGGCTAGGGACGGCCGGTGATCCCTGGTAGCTAGGGTCACTATAAGGACGGCGTTGGTCTTGCGACGGGTCAAAAACGCGTCTTCGAATATCTTCACTCTGAAGATAGATGTCACCAGGATTTTGCGGGGCACCATGTGGATTAACTACGGTGGAATTGGTCCCAGAACTAGAGGACATCCTCCGGGGCTGACTGGGCTGGATAGGGATAGGCCCCGATTGTCTGGGAGTACCATTGTTTTGCCTGAGTCCCGACTCAGTGCGAGGTTGCTCGAAATGCGAGGCCAGAGGTATTTCCTGGTCGAGTGGTGGAAGATTCAAGTCCGGGGACTCGCCGTGTTGCAGGAACCGACCAATTCGGCTCTCGTTAAACTTATTCACTAGTTCCGTTTGGTTGTAGTTGTTGCGATAATATTCGAGATTGGAAATGCCTGTGTCGCCGTACGTGCCACGACGGAGGGCCTGCAACACAATGTCCTCGATATCGGGCCTGGCCTGGAGCACTATTGCCCACAGGCGCTCCCCGTTCTGGCCAGTGTAGCCACTTCGCGGCCCTCTCTTGCGGACAGGCCGGTTGTACGTGCACTCGGTCCCGGCGCGGACGCAGACGCTGCACTTGGGGACGGCATTGTCGCAGGGCTGGTGCTGTGAGTTGCAGCGGTCACAAGCACGGCTCGCCTTGCGTTTCTTGGCCGCCCGCCTAGCATCGTCGCTCTCACCATCACTCATCGCCTCCGCGGCAGGGCGAGGTACCCGGGGACCCACGCCGCCACCGCCGCCGGGATCACGGGTGCCGTTGATCGTGGGGTGGGGGGGATTTAGCCGAGTTTAATAGGTTGTTGTTAGCTTGTGGGAAGTGGAAGGGAAGCGTAGCTGGAGATGTGATGATATTGGTTGGCGCGTCTCATGTGTCTTATGAGTGAACTGAACACCAGCAACGTCAAAGGTTTCGTCAACGGGTGAGCAATGCCCGGCCATAAGCGGGACCAGTCAGACAGTTTGGGAATAGTAAACAAAATGCTTGGCAATGCTGATGGAGGACGGAAATAGGCAGGTCCAGCGAGCGTCTACGGCTCGAAGCGTTCAGAGACGTTGCATGAATTAGACAGCAGGATAGTCATTGCATTGCTTTGGGCATCGTCTTCTACCTGTAGCCCCCCAAGTAGAGAAGGTATAGGTATCCTCAGTAAGTCAGCATGTCACAAACCTGTCTCGCCTGTATCACGCAAGAGCAAATTAAGCCTCGAATCAAGTGAATCAAATGTCAAAGATTAAGGTTAGGTAACCTACCCCTCTAAGGTTAGATTGCTACTAGGTAGGTAAAAGATTGGACCCGGCTTTCCCCATGTGGCTGTGTATGACCATACCTAGGTACCTACCTAGTAGAGGCTATCCTTACATAATCGTCGTGGCTAGGTGTTATTGCCGAAAAGAGGTAGTTGATCGGGCCCCAGTTTATTGCCCCCTTCCATTACCTCCCTGGACACAGACCCAGACGGTTACTGGTCACGGGCGAATCTTTCCACCCGGCGTGCCGATGAGTTTGCCGTGTCACTCGATCCACCGCGCTGGAAGTTCGTACTGCCACCCAGACCACCTGCAGCAATAGTCGAAGCTTGATATACTCGATCCATAGGGATACGCCTGTCTAATGTTGTTCGCTTCTTGCTGCCGGCCAGGACCATGATAAGCTTACGAAAGACGTTTCATAGTGAAGGCGTAGCTCAGAGAATTCGACAAGTTTAGGACGTGGCCTACTAAGTGTATAAATCCATTGCGACCCTTGATCGGTCACACTATAACAGCCGAGGTGTGGCTTCATTCGGGCGAAGGGTGGAAGGAAATATATTCTTCCCTCTCGTGGGTCGAGGTACAGAAACTCGTTCTACTGACACTTGGTTCATTGCCTTTGAGGGTTATCTCATGTTGTCTGAGGTAGGCTGGACTGGTCATACATCTGGACACATCGCGCATCTTAAAACACCCAGGTGGAGATAAGAGAAGAGGAAAGCAGCATACTGACAGCGAGATCAGAATCTGACGGGCTGTTTGAACACGACTTGGGCGACCCACGCAAGTCGCAATGAGAGACGTTCAGTATGGTATCACCGAAGCCGACGCCTTGATTTCGCAAGCGAAAGCGAACTCTAGGCTTTTCTCGCCAGATGCTTCCATCGTGCTCGTCGGTTGCCGTGGCGCCGGCAAGAAGACGCTGGGCTTCATAGCCGCCAAGTATCTAGGTCGCCGGCTTCTTACTGAGGACTACTACTTTGAGAATTCTACTGGCTGTAACAGAGCAACATTCCTCCAGAAATATGGGCGCGACACCTTCAATACCCAAACAGCCATTATTTTGGCACAGACACTGAAAGCAAACCGTCTCAATTGTGTTATCGAGTGCAGCACTGCGATCCTAACCCAAGAGACACAGGCGGTCCTCTCATCGTTTGCTGAGACAAATCCAGTGATATACATTCACCGTGATAAGGAGGACTTATACAAACTGCTACAGCTCCCTGTCTCTGACGCTGAGCGCTTATTAGTGGCGGATCAGAAACATCGAGAATTCTGCAACCTTGAATACTTCAATCTTCTGGACACGAGCCCTGATGGTCAGAACGATGGAGAATCAGTGTTACGTTCCGCTTCGGCTCATTCTGCCAGGTTAATATACGCCAAGCAGGAGTTCATCCACTTTCTTGATCACATCTCTGGCCAGGCTCTCACGCGGTCTTGGATGCAGAACCCTTTCTCCGTCAAAGCTATTCCTCCTGAACATCGATTATACACGTTTGTCTTGAACCTACGTCTTTCGACTCTAATTAATCTGAACATAGACCTCGCACGGATGGAGGCTCCCAGCGAGGCCGTGGAGATCATCATTGACACCTGGCCAGATAATATGTTCGATTTTATAGCCACCCAGGTTGCCCTCATAAGACGCAAACTCGACCTCCCGATAATTTATTATGTCGAAGAAAATCCGCGAGAGGAGCGCAGAAGATCGTTAGAGGAAAGAGATACTTCCGATTTTGCATTGATGATGCACGGTCTTCGCCTTGGCGTCGATTATTTGAGTGTCGATCTCGAGAGGAGCGAGGAGCTTGTCCACAAGATTCTCTCCATGCGTGGCCGGACCAAAATTATTGGCAACTATGTGATTAGAGGCTTTGGTGCTCCGCAGTGGGACGATGATGTCTATGTTCGGCGGTATTTACACGCCCAAAGCCTGGGCTGCCATATTGTTCGGATTGCCAGATTCTGTCCAGGAGACAGAAATGACCAATCGCGCCAGAAGTTCATGGACAAAATTGCTGCTTTAGCGGAACCCAAGCCGCTTATAGTTGCGTACGATTTCTCCGTCTTTGGAATTGTAAGCCCATTTCAAGGCCTAAGTTTAAATCCAACTGGCCATGAGCTCCTGGAGAAGTCGAGTCGCGAGCAGATGGTTGGCGTCAACACAGCTCGTGGTACTATTCGGACTTTCTTTCGAAGGGGATGGCTGCAACCGCTCAACTTTTATGTCGTGGGCGCTAATGTATATTACTCTGCATCACCTTCTATGCACAGAGCCGCCTTTGAACATTACATGATGCCGCATACCTTCGAGGCGAGGCAGTGTACAACAATAGAAGAGTTGGACCGGATCAGACGGGATCCGAACTTCGGTGGTGCTTCACTCACCGCGCCCTTCAAGGTAATCATCATGGATCACATTGATCATGTGAGCTTCCACGCGACTGCCATAGGTGCAGTAAATACTCTGCTACCTCTTCGCGGCAAAACTTCTTCCATCATCGACCATGCAAACGCGAGGAATCAGTCCGGTGCAACAGATAAATTTTACGGCGACAATACCGACTGGAACTCTATAGCCACCTGTCTACGCCGGGCCATTAGCCCACGGAACTCAGTTCAACCATCGCGAACCACCGGGCTTATCATCGGCGCTGGCGGTATGGCCCGTGCTGGTATCTACGCGTTAATCAAACTTGGCTGCCGCAAGATTTTCATATTCAACCGTACCGTAGCTAAGGCCGAACAGGTTGCGGCACACTTCAATGTCTATGCGAGGGACCACAAGCTTCTCGGCCGACGTGCGGAAGGGGAACAAATCTGTCACGTCATCCAATCCGCAAGCGATCCTTGGCCCGAAGAGTATCAACAACCCACGATCATCATATCATGCATCCCTTCGTTCGGCATTGACGATAAACCCGCGGTGGAGTTCAGGATGCCGCCCCAGTGGCTGCGTAGTCCCACTGGGGGTGTGGTTATAGAGGTAAGCGTTCGCTAAAGTTTGAGGTTATTTTAAGAGTGTTGAGCTGACTCGGTTTAGTTGGCTTATGAGCCTCTCATCACACCCCTAGTAGTTCAAATGCGCAAGATACGCGAGGAAGGAAACACCTCGTGGGTACTTATTGATGGCTTAGAGGTCGTGGGCGAGATGGCGATGGAACAGTTCGAGCTCTATACGGGTCGAAATGCACCACGCAGGCTAATGAGGAGGGTCTGCGACGAGACGTGGAACAGACAATGCGCGCCTTTCCAGCCACAAAGATTAGGCTGAGAAACTTTGCCAGCGGGTACGAAATGGATCTCGACTTCGTCAAGGTGATAGGAAAACAGCATGCGGACGAGCAGTACTTGACGACTTCCCGTCGAGAAGAGACTAGGCGACAGCCCAAGTTGAATGGACGGTGTCAGTTCTGCCCTCTGACAGAAGAGACATGCTATAGAATTGCGACAAGACGGAAGTGGCAATCTCAACAATATGTTGATAGAGGGCCTAAGTCTTGAGGACATTAACATTAAGGTAAATCCCTCCAAGTTTGACGGTCCTACGGCTAAGAGGAAGGAATGAAAGATTGATGCCACCGCATGACACCGATTTGAGTGAAAGCCGGTCCCTGATCTGGCGCGGAATGTGATATGATTGAGAACGTGCCTTTGGAATATATATGAATGGCACATGATGAGCGGCAGGAGTGTTAGCGCCTAGATAGCGACCCCCTAAGGGTGTAAATTCGAGATTATAAATTTTTTAACCCAAGTTAACTCAAGCAGTCTGCGTGATTAAGAGGCAGTTAGGCTTTGAATCACTTCCCCTAACTCACCCTGATTAGCAACCCTTCTTTCTCTAACCGAAGCATGGTGTCTATATCTGGAAGGCACTTATAACATGGCACATTACCACGGATCGCCAATATGATCATCTCTGGAGTCTTTACGGCGCCTTCTGACAAAGTTTTATGCCAAGATGTGCAACCCGTCTTAGCGTGTCGAATACGCCGTATTCAGAGAAGACGACCAATACCACGTACGCACTCGGCCCTGTAAGTGGACCTCTGGTCGGCAGCAAGTGGGCTATACGGAGTACGGAGAGGGCACATCAGTATCGACGTCTAGAAGTAAATGGGATTTGATTCATATAAGTCGAGATAATGAACTTTTAAGATTTTGTATAAATGTTGATAACGTCCCTGAGTTGTGCTTCCTATCTCTATTGTATCTTTTTCCCTGATAGATTTCACCCCCGGTTTCTATAACCCCCTGCTTGATACTCTTAGGAGAGTGTTTTAGCGCAAAAACACTAACAGTCCACAATGAATCGAGTAACATATCATCTAGGAGTACGAATTCGACCTCATCCTCATTCTATACACATTCGGCAGTTATCTACTAGCCGATGCTACAGTATGAGTAGCAGTCGTAGTAACAGTATATCGCCTCCTGGAAGCAATGATAGACCAGAACCGCCAAGAGACAGCCAAACTCTCAAGCTCGCAGATGGCCGGTTGTTAGGGTTCGCCGAGTACGGCTCGCCAACGGGCAAGCCCGTTTTCTTCTTTCACGGATTCCCATCCTCGCGGTTGGAGGTGAGTTGGAATTTTCCCCGGTCTTTAATTCCATCACCTCCTTTTTCCCCCTTCTCCCTGATACTGGAATTATCAACACAGAGAACACCCCAGGGTCTTGAATAATAATCAAGGGATCATATCCCAATAATGAAAAAACACTTAATTACTTACTTGCTTACCTCCTTACTTTCTGCCTGTGTCACAATAATGTGTCCTAACAAACCCACTAGGCCGAAGGAATCCTCAAGTTAGTCCCCCGCAAAGACCTCCGTATCATTGCGCCCGAGAGACCCGGCTTCGGCCTCTCGACCTTCAACCCCGGCCACCGCGTGACGGACTGGCCAGACGACGTGCGCGCGCTCGCGGACCATCTGGGATTAAACCGGTTCACGATCCTCGGCGGATCAGGCGGTGCCCCGTACGCCTTAGCATGCGCGCGTTCTCTGCCCGCCGAGATGATCTCCGCCGTGGGACTCTTGGCGCCTGCGGCACCGTGGAAAGAGGCCGGGATAGCGGGCGTTCCACTTTCGGTAGGTGGTTTTCAACACTTATACCATGTGACCCTTGACATCCTTGGAGCGCGACTAGCTAAGTGAGACGGCATTTCGCTAACGGAGACTCGATGGCGCGAGATATAGTCGAGAATAGTAGCCCTCATGGGATATTACTGGCCAGCCTCGCTAAGAGCCATCAGCACCGGCATGATAGGGCTCTGTCGCTGGCTCGCGACCACGAGGTTCGTCACGCGGCGAATCGACATGTGGCTCGAGACGATGAGGGCCAAGGAGGGTCCTCACCCGGAATCAAAGAGCACTCCCTCCTCAACCAGCGCCTCGATAACATCACCATCCCCAACGTCATCACCACCTACCACGGGAGCAAAAGAAGCAACAGCAGCAGCAACAGACCGATCCCCGATCCCAGAAGCCCGCGCCGCCCTCTTTCGCGTGCTCTTCGAGCCCTTCCGGCAAGGCACGGCGCCAACGGTGCGGGAATCGCAGCTCCTGACGTGGGAAGGCTGGGGGTTCCCGCTGCACGAGGTGCGGTGCGATAACGACAAGAACAACAACAAAATCATCATCTACCACGGCGTCGAAGACGGCCAGTCGCCCATCCGCATGGCGCGGTATCTAGCGGCCCAGCTCTCGCACTGCGAGCTGCGCGAGTTCGAGGGCGAGACCCATTTCACGCTTGCCGCGAAGTACCTGGGGGCTCTGCTGGGGGAGCTTGTGCCGGTTGACCGGGACATGGAGAAGGGGAAGGGGAAGGGAGATGTAGATGAAGAGGGGAATAGAGCGGGATAACGAGGCGATGGATCCCATGCACAGCATCGTACTGGACCCATATGTATTCGTTATTTTTCGTTTTCTTGAATACCTGATCAGTTAGAAACACCCCGCTGCATAGTGCATTGCCTGTTTATGAGTACCTAGACAAGGACCGATCTCTAAACTTGCTATTAGTAACATACAAGCATGAACATGTTCGACCGAATGAATTTAAGACAAATAAGACAAACAAGACAAATGTACAATGACTCCTTGATCGAAGTCATACCAAGTCCATGGCAATCTTTCGATAACGTGACGCTCCAGCGTACAAGTACCGATCAGATGCTCATTGAAGAATAGCATGAGAAGTGAAGTGGACACAGAAGAACAATGCCGGTTAGAGACTAAACTGAAGACTTTAAGCACAAGTAAATATAATCTTGAAAGACATACCTAATCAACTAGCTCGAGTCGGCGACAAGTCATCGACAGGTATCTCGTCTGATCTGTTGCTTGGTCATAAAAGGTACCTAGGTAGCTCACAGACGGGGCACAATAGCCGCCAGTTGGAGATACCTACCTATTATAGAAATTCTGGTGCACGGGCCCCTGCCGCCCACGAGATATTAATTCATTTCGTGTGAAATTACTGCTTTTCCTCCTCTCGAATCTCCTAGATTTTGCCTTTCAACCCTTACACAGTTGATATGGCACCTCGAAACGCTAACAAACACCACAAGTTGCGGAGACTATATTTTTTATTGGGGGACTCAGTTACCCGAGAACCGCTTCGGTGCAACGCCATGGGAAGGTAATAATAATCTAATATGCCTAAACCTGGCAGAACCTAATGAAATTCTGAGCCACAATCTCTATTCGCCACTTATGGAAAAAACAAAGTCTTAGCCCAAGACCTCCAATGCGCCGAGCCATCCTCCTCCTCCCATCCTGTTCTACTGGACGGAGTTAGGCTGAACACCACCTACCGAAGCTCCTTCGCTCAAAATAGGATGCAGCATAGGAAAGAACAAGACATATCCACCTCAGCACATGACCGTAATAACCAACGCGGCCATCGTCGTAGACGATGCCATGGGGTATCTTGACTGAGATGTCCCGGAGCCTCAAGAACGCGACTAGTCGTTACGCGTACCAAGTCATTAAAGCAGATTGTGCGATGGCAACAGAACACAATCAAGTGTCCCGACCAACCGCCGGAAAATTGAGCGCCCCGCTAATAGAAAAGGACAGCCAGTCAATACGCTCGCTGACCAGGTAGGTATACACTTGTAGCGGCGAATGGACCACATGCATATGCAGTGAAACGAATTAATGAAAGCGAGCCATACTATACGAATCGAGAACCGACTCAACCGCTTACACGAGCTCGAAACCTTCGTCCTCGACGAGCTCGGGCTCTTGTACGGGAGGCGCCGTCTTGCCGCGGTGCAGATCTTTCAGGGCCCTTCGACCCTTTACAGCATCTCCGTTATAGTCCAAGATCTCGTACTCCTTCTCGACAAACTTCTCAGTTTCCTTTGGATTTGTCTTGACGAAGACCTCGAGGGACAACGGCTTTCCGGGACTCTCCGTCCTGTCAAAGCTATAAAGGAAGTCGTCTGATACACTTTGCTTTCGCTGGGGGGAAGGAGAGGGAAGGAATTCGTGAAGGGACCGGGACATGTTGGAGGGGTCTTGTAACTCGACTACGACGTTCGCCTTGTGCTGCAAGTAGCTGTCGGGGAGCTTGTATCCAACCCGACCGCCCACATTCGGCTTATTTACGTTGGGTGAACGAAAGTGCTTGCCGCTGTGGACCTCGTCAGTACACCATCTGCCGGTCTACGCGGATGTCCAGTAGGAAGAGCTACTACTTACGTTCGGACTCGTTCGGGCCGGACCTTCTCCTGCTGGCTCTCACTACCGGTCAATTCGTCGTTGAATACTATATAGTGTACCCCAGGAGAGGCACGGTTGCCCCGCTCCCACTTGTGGTTGTGGTCTTTGACTCGCTTCGTGTCATGGGCGTTGCTTCGTAGGTCTCGAGTCTGTTCGAAAGCCATTGTGGAGCAAAGATAGAGATCAGAAAGAGTGTCGGTGCTGATGACGGCCTACGAAAGCTACGGCGTGGCAATCGATGAGCTGTCCCCGGAGCCTGGCTTTGATGACAATATCGATGCTCGAATTTTGAGAGGAGAGACGAGTGGCTGAAGGAATGCCCTGAGATAAGGGAACGATGCTTGTGGTAAATGGAGAGGGTGGCGCAAGACTCAACAGACAGTTGATACAGTTGATGGAGTCGAGTACGGATGATGAGGGGAGAAGTAGTCTAGTAGGATACGAGAAGTGGGAGACAGGAGGCTCTAAGTAGGACGGAAGGAAGAGAAAGCGATGGGAGGCAATAGAAGGCGATCAAGGATCACGCGGTAGGTGGATGTTGATTATGATGACGACGATGCTTAGGTAACGCGCGATGACAAGGTAAGGTCTGGCGTTTGTCTAGTAAGTCGTTATTTACGAAGCCGGAGGAAACGGCTTTATCCCTCTCCCAGCTGGACAGTGCAATGGAAGGAGAAGAAGACAGAGAAAGAGAGGAGAGAGCTACGTCGAGGCTCTCTGTACAATCGACACAATGGTAAGACAGTCAAGGTAATCAGGAGATGCAGGTATACAATGTCAAGTGACGCAAGTGTCCAGAGTGTATCAACGAAGTCCGGCTGTACAGAGAAGGAGACGGTGGATGGCTTTGTTGGTGACGTCTGGTTGTCAAGTCAGGTCGATAAGTGAAACGAATTAGTACAATAGTGAAGGGGAGAAAGAAGACGGAGGGGGCCAGCGCTGTTTCGTTATTCATCGAGCACAGGAAGCAGCAGGTAGTGATAAAATTAAGGGTCAGCGAGGAAGGCAGGCGAACAGTCAGTCAGTCAGTCATTCCGTCAGTCACAGAGAGACAAAGGGGTCGTCGGTTGCCGGCTGTATCGCGCGCGCAATTGATCGGTTGCTTAGGCCGTGTGACTCAGATAAGACCTTGACGCAGGAGCCAACGGGCGTGGGCGAAGCAGGTGAAATGCCGACGGATTAGGAAATCCAGGTGCCCCCCAGCGATAGGCGATTGGGTACCTGCCTGAGCCTGGCTCGCCTGGGACTCCCAGGTCATCCCCTCTGACTGCCCTTTCTAGTGCAGGATTCTAGCGTGGTACGTGTAGGTATGTGCTATTAGTGTACATACCTCCTATTTTATGGCAGAGACAATAAAACAGAACACTGTAAGATTAGTACTAATATGTCGCCATAAAGAAATACGCCAACATTCAATTTTAAATCATATGAAAGCGAACTTCTTCGTGCTTCTAACATGTATAAGACTGGTGATGATGTAAGCCGCGAGGCATGTGAAAGACGACAGCCCCAAGATTGCTCGCCACAGACGTTGGAAAGAGTCTAGTACATGATGTAGGTCACGCATCAGACACTCTACAACCGCCATCAATGTTTCCCGAGTACCTGCAAGAAGAGGAAACCCCAATCCCAGCATACATGCATACATGTAGGTTAGGTATGTATCTAATGTCTTGGAAGTAAACACCGTACCTACTCTAACTCTATCTCTAAGAAACATTTTCCGATAGAAAAGTAGCCACTGCCAACCTTCATCGGAAGCAGGTACGGAGTAGCATGCGGCGATAACTGATAAGAGGCATACCATTCTAGGTAGGCAGGTCCCTACTCTAGCATCTATCTAGACCAAACACCTATCCATGGCGGGTGTGGGTGGGTTCATCACCTACCTATGGGCTTATCTACATAGGTATTACCAGTATGTATCATCGCATCCGGACAGCTGCCAGTAGGAAACCCCCAAACTACCACGATCTGTTCCTATCGTTAACAAGTCTTTGGAGTGATGATGTTGATAATGATGCGATTCCGGCCATGTGACTCTGTTACGGCCAGCCGTCGGCACAGCCCAGTCTCAAGGCGACTGGCGACAACGGGCCAATGAGCAGCTGCTAGACAGATGGGTGTATGGGGGTGGGTTCGCTGATTGGGGGGACCCGATGACCCTTATGACTGAATCGCGAATCGCGAATTGCGAATCAGTCAAGGTATCTCTGAATTCCCATCTACCTATAATCTAGCTATGCATGCATGTGCATGTCGCCTGTGTAGGTAGTTGGCTATTCTAGGCTAGAGCAGGCCAAGATCGTACCGGCGGCTGCCCGGCTGTTTCGAGCATATTGTCACTTATTACTCAAGTACCTACCTAACTTACTGTTAGGCGCCCTGACTCCGCCCGGCGTGAAGGAGGGAAGTGGACGAAAAACAAGGCACAATGTACAATGCCTCTCCGGATTCAGCTGGCCAAGTTCTCTCTACCTGGCACAATACCGAATAGAGTAAGTACCTGGATAGGACTTGAGCCCCCTCCAGGCTATTGTTGGCCTCAGCTGTCCGTCCTTCGTGATGTCGACCCTCGACGCAGTCAACCTGGCCGTCATGATATCTTCCTACCATTCGTCAACACTCAGTTGAGACTGTGCCATGGTTGTACAAGCCGGCAGCCATACGCGCAATACTTACCGTACCCCGCGAAAACCCTGACCCCAATGGACACTATCGAATTCGCCAATGAAGAGCATGCCGATGACGTGCGAAAACCGCCGGCTTGGACATGGCTCGTTTCGAACCCTTCATGCTGTATGCAGGCCCCTGAATCCCCCCTCTCGTCCCTTCTCTCTGCCTTCTCTCTGCGTTGTGTCTCCCGAGACTCGCGTGAATCGACTCCGACGTGCAACGAAAAGTAACTCAGGAGAGCCACGGAAGGACTTTCAGTCGCCGGCATTAAACGCTAAGGCGATACCTCCTCTGTCCAGGCCTATGCCTAGTAGCTAGCAAGCAAGCACCTGGGAGCCTCGATAGATGTGATAGGTATTTATTAGTTAAAGTGCAGCAATTAGGTAGTCGATTGCCCACGCGCAATCTAGCATATGCATGTTTACTTATCGGCGATATCTGTATGCGGTCGTCTGTTTGGTTTCATACACAGACGCCGTACCTAGTCCGAAAATGAAACCGATCAACACTGAAGAAGCTATCGATAGCAACATTGAACATACATATACATGCATCGACAGTAGATATTGGGAATATAGATAAGCTTGTTGAATGCCACCCTGATCTTCATCGGCTGATAACCCAAGCCCCGGATTTCACCATCCACATGCCGAGGTAGCGCTGCCAGGCAGGATAAGTAAGGGTCTCTCTTATCGTACAGTAGTCCATTTGTTGCTCTTACGCTGTAGAAGTTGTTATTACAAGTTCCCCGCCCAGATGATGCAGCAAGTAACGAAAACAACATCGCTAGCCTATATAGATGATTCCATAGCGAAGATGTCAGACAGCCAGGTCAACATCTTGTCTCGGATCCCCGAGCATCTCAGATAGGTCAATGCTGATTCTGACCCGCCGCCCACGTGCGTGCCTCAGCCCGTGAACGAATACCCGGCATAGCTATGTACTGGGGGGAACCCCCCAGCGGCCAATAAGATGCAGCTCTTCCTTCCAACATGCCTCAGCCATGAGGCGCTTAGGAAGTCATGCACCATCACGTCATGACACGTTCCACGGAGGCGAGACAGGGCTGAGACGTGCACATGTCACTACCAGTATTCAAGATTCCAGACTCTCACCTTTAATGACAAAGACTAAGTATCGACAATCGTAGAGTGTCTTTCTGTCGAGTCCTACCTCGCCTGACTTACTACATAAGCTAAAGTAAGGCACGGCAAAGCAAGATAAACAGAACAATTTACGCTTATTAGTGCGGCCTCGGCTCTCTCCGGATTCAATATACGCTATAATAGTCTATCTATATGGGTGGACATGAAGTATAACCTATGTAGGTATATTCTATCTGAGGCGTGTTGAAGTAATGCCGCGCATATAACACAGCGGTAGTAGCCAAGTATAGGTGTAGTTCGAATATACTAGTACATGTAGGCATCTATCCCGTTCATCAACTCAATAACGAGGCAGGATCCTGGACTCTGTAAGCAACGCCAATACGGAATAGAATAAGCGATGAACAAAACAACCAGCCAACCAACCCTACGTCATTCTATACTTACATACTTACACACTTACACACTTACACACTTACACACTTACACACAGACACCCAGTAACACCAAGAGTCATGGCATCTACCATGATCATTGTCATCACATTACCCAAAGCATAATCCTTCACACGCCTCCCCGTTTTACCGAGGAATCAATGTCTGGAGTTGCTTCTAATTCTGCATTCTGCTTATGGCTGACGTCATTCTCCGCACACTGAGGTTTCTAAAGGGTTTCACTACCCAAAAGCTAATGCCAATAATGTCAGTTTGCGGTATAAACAACCAGCTGTTAATAATGCAACCGATGAGCGCCGCGCAGGAGCGTATGGTGAGCGCCTCAAGACGAGTACAGCTTAACACCTCTGCCGTCTAGTATGAAGTGTAATGATGATTAGCTTGTTTATTACTTTTATAACTAATAGCAAGAGATTGGTTGGCTGTTCTTGGTTATAAATCAATGTGCTTTGATCAATGTTTGGAAGCATGGCATTCTGGGGGCCTATAAGCTCCCGGGAACCTAATAGCCTTGGGTAGCTAGAAGGGGGTTATTTTTTACTGATATAGTTGCATTTTGAGTACCTAGAGCAATGGCCTAACGCTCTGAAGGGTTTCGAAAGGCACGATTGCAGCTAGGTGTTCGGCAAGTTGCGCAATGAATATTTGCCAACATGACCGACTGCTTTAAACATCTCCTCAAGATCTGTATCTCGGTGAATGAGCGTCTTTAACAATTTAGAAAGGGCGCCAAAATTGAAAATATGGTGATAGCACTACGCCCTGAGCGCGTCATCGGTGAGCGTAGAGTCAAAGCGGAGGACCTTTAAAGAGATGAATGGCAAGCTCGACACCTTACAACCATATGTCCAGCGTAGCAAGTTTCATCACGACATGCTTGGAATAGACGGAGACCGGTCAAATGGCCGATATTCGTTATGTGAATGTACGCGAGAGAGTCGAGCACGGGTGGATCAATTCCTACTGTTGCCCTTCCGGTTGTATGAGCAACTGGTCAGAGTTCAGGAGACCATCTGCCAAAATAAAAGCCCGGGCATTTTCAATGACCCAAAAGCCGCAAGACCGTGGTTGACACTGTTGAGGAGCAGAAAATGTTTATGGAACGAGCTTAATAAGCCACTTATGCTGGCCGACGCTTTGTAACACATCATCGAGCCTTGTGACGTAGTATTAATGAAACAAAGGGAGTGATGCCTTATTATGCACCATCTTCGGCTGTTGGATAGGTCTTCTTCGTTCTCGTCGCATTTTGGACCGTCGAGCTGAACCGAACAAATTTGTCGAAACTCCCCAGTTCGACGCTCACCCACACAACTTTAAGGTCAAAACTCATTGACGTGGTAGAGGCTGACGCTTATGATGAGCTTATTAGTAACACCGTTACCCACGATGATTGTACAGGAGTCGGGCTGGACGTAGGCGGGCAGCGCGCACGGGCTATCATGTCCAGGGAGCAGAGGCCGACATCGTCACCATCGACCTGGTCCGCACCCATTTCAGAATGACCACGCCCATCCGCCACTTCACAAAAAGGCACAGGGGAGATTGCCCCACAAGTATGCTTATTGCTTGCTTATCGAAATAAACAGGTATAATCACATAGGCCCAGGTAGGTCGATATGTATTGGATCTCGTTCATGATACCGTACCTGATACTAGATATCAAGTCTTGACCTTGCAGTGTTATAATACCTTCACCATAGATGCGTCACGCAAACTCCAAGTCTTATCCTAACCATTATAAGAGCCATTGCCATTGTGGACTCATGTGATTGACCAAGTCGTGAAATGAGGTTAGATAACTCAGGCACAATACAGGTCACATAATACAAGGGTACTTTCGCACAGAACAAGACACAAGGAAAATGATAATTGAACGCTTGCTTGCTTGCATACTTCGTACATTATCATCTAATGTATGTATGATAATTAAGACATTACTTACAGACCCAACCCAACGTCTATCCATAAAGTCTAGCCAAAATCATCCTTTGCCTCGCTGGAATCTTGTTCTGGCCCTCTTTTCCGATCTGGTTCTCGGGTCTTCGTCTCTTCTCCTTCGTCCTCGTCTTCCTCATCGCTCTCTTCTTCCTCGTCCTCTTCGTCTTCCTCGTCGTCTTCCTCCTCCTCATCTTCTTCTACTTCGCTAACGCCCGTCTGCGTCTGTAAAGGGGCCGTCTCAAGATTTGTCCCGAGTGAACTCGCTCTGCGGCGCATGCCACCGAGAGCCTCGCTCTCCTCGTCCACGACTTCACTTTCATCGGTATCCGTTTCCTCCTCCTTTCGACTGGCGCTCTCCATGTTCTCATTCAATTCTTGTCCAATACGTAGCATAAACGCGCTGGCATGGCGGAACTTATCGATGCCATGGTCCGTCGGCAAGTCTGAGTAAGTCTTTCTCGCCTCGTTTAGACATCGTTGCGCCTGAATGAATTTCGATTGTGCGAGCCAGGTCTCGGCCCCGAGGACATTCCAGTGAGCAGATTTGCGCCGTCTGCTGCCCCATGCTCGCGTGCCGATGCCTTCTTTAGATGCATAACACACTGCCAGGCGCTCCTTAATCAGAGCGTCGCCCACAGGCCCCAACATCTTGCTTTCGAGAAGGCGCATGCCCCATCTGGCGGCATCGTCGGCACTCGAGCCTCTCCGCAGCCGAAGGAGTTCCAATCCAAGGGTAAGACATCGAAGAGCGCCGTATGGTGCACTACATCGGGTGAGATACGAATAGTAGGCCGCCTCAAACATGGCATCGATAGTCTCTGCTCGCGTCTTAGACGAGATATTTTGAGGCATGATGAGGAAGCTGATGGCGGCCATCTCATTAGTGGCGGCGTGATAACGCCATGCTTTATCGTTGTTAAAATCGCCCCGCAGGATATCATATGTAGAATAAGCCAGCTTCCAGTCGCGGAGCATGAAAGCGTAGTCCGCTAGTTTTCGCATAATGGCCTCGGGCGTGTCCGATCGATAGAAACCGAGAGTATCATAATTGCTCCCGGAATTTGAGCCGGCACCCGAAGACCGGGAATTACTGCCAAATCCCCAACGACGTGTGAGGCCTACGAACTTTCCAGCAAATCCTCTTCGTCGCGAAGCTACTTGATCGTTCCATACCGAAACGTGGCGCTCCATCGTAGGCACGATGGATTGTGTCACCATCTCTCGGATGAAGCTCCGTATCGCTGTTGCATCCGATTCAAATATGTACTTTGTGGGATCCTCATAACCGTCATGATCTTCGCTGCCCCGGAGATCTACCAATTCTTCTGCTGCTGACATCCATTCGCACCTGGGAAGTGGTATGCTGTCATCGTCGGTAACTAAGCTCCGGGTACCTCTTATGCGAAGTAGATGACAGTGAAGCCCGAGATTGCGCTTCATCTGATCAAACAGTGACATGGATCTGGTTATGTCGTCCTTTTCCTCATCATGGACGAGGACATAGTACCGTAAGAATTCTCCATCAACCCAGCTCGGCAACCGTTTGTCGCCTGTGCTCGATTCCGCGTATAAATGCCTTAGTGTGTCGATCGGTGTCTGATTCCGCGAACTTATCGCCATAACACAGGCGACCGGGTGCGCAAAGGTCTCATGGGGTGTCAATGGCAGGCCCGAGAGTAACCTGCGAAGATATAGCGCGTAGTATGGTGACGGCGCATCCAATCCAAACCCATGGCTCGTAGGGCTGTGTGGCGCACCAAAGAACGACGCTTCTGCGTAGCGAAGATGCCTGTCCACCACAGCCTCAACCTCTGCGACGGTGGGTCCTGCCTTTGAGGGGCGCGCAGGCTCGGTGGGCTTGTCCGATATCCCGTTTGCTCTCAAAGCCTGGGAGTTTTTGAGGCCCGAAGTAGGTGGCTCGGGATGAACGATGCCCTCACCGAATCGGGTGAAATGCAATGAATAGTCCTCGTAGGTCCGACTCGAGCCGTTGCTGTCGCGTATGATGACCTTGCCCTGAATGCGCTCACCAAAGGGTCGCAATAACTCCCACAGCCCACCGTCAAACCCTTTTTCCTTCAGGAGAATGTCTGTATCCTCGGAGGCGTGGATGGCAACGTGGGGGGCAAAAGCTCGGAGAATGAGATTCAGGGGGTCGCCGGGACCGTCGCCGCCACCCGCAGCCAAGGCAAGGCCGTTGTTCGGGCCGGCACCGAACACAGAACTGCTCGTGGTCCGGGTCGAGAGCGGTCTCCCGCTGGGCGACTGTGAGCGGGAGCCCGGGGGTGAGAAGGTAGAGGCGTAGAGAGACGCGGCAGACGGATGCGATCGCCGGTAGGGCAGCGTGGCTTCGGACTGGGATAGCGGCATCGTATCGCCCAAGGACTGCCGGGCCCGGCCCTTGGAGGGCTTCAGGGCGGAGGCTGCCATTGGGGGCGTTGGGACACGTTCGGTCGGTGCGTCATGATCGAAGGACTGCATGAGTCAAGACAGACAATGCTGCCGGCAGAGACGACGCCCTTGCTGCTATCGGTTTCTCCCCCCCTTGCTTCTGTTGTTGCCGCGGCCGTCGTCGTCGTCGTCGTCGTCGTCGTTGTCCGCGCCCAAAAAGCTGTCAGTCGGCTTAAGCGCATCTACCAGAGGCAATGATGCTCCTCCTTGCTGTTTGCACCACGGAAGGGCCGGCGAATGGGATGCGTAACTGCTCGCTATTCGGCATGTAGGTCCAGCAAAAGCCTTTCACCGAATTTGCTGGGTTCTCGACGGAGAGCAAGAAAGTGCACTAAGCAGCCTGAAGTCCATGGACCAGCATAATCGTTACGTTGATACGGGGATGGAGAGGCTGAGTTGGGCAGTCTGGTATCGATAAATTATTAGGTCATAAATTTAAGATGACAAGGACCTAACCTACCCGCAGCCAGTGCGCCACGTACCGCTGTGCACCGCAGCACACCTACCCCAGGTACCCACCCACGTAAGCTCCGGTACCCGAGTGCCCGGACACCCAGCAGGCCGGTCGGTCTTTTGGCTGCCCCGACTCGTAGGTCGGCTAGGGAGAACATCGAGTTGGTCATATACAGGTCCTTGTTCACTCATTGCTTCAGCACATTCATACATAGGTAAGTATTTTACACGTAGGGTAAAATTAGTGCCAATCATGGAAATAATAGCCTGTGTAGCCAAAGGCAGCCCTTTTCCATCTTTTCGAGCTTTTGTTGATATTGAAACTAGCCGATATTGAATTCGCTGGCCACGTTCATCACTTCCTTCATCTTCATACGCATGCGTACTGCCGCAGCGTCATCGACAGCTGGTATATCATCGTCATCAGCCCTCCTCGTAGCAGTCGTCTTGCCGCCACCGTCTCTGTCAGCCCCCTTCTTCTGTTCTCCCCCTTTGCTCTGTCCTGCCTTGAATGTCCTTCTCGACGGCCCACCTCCGATACCCCCAGGCGCTTCTCTCAAACCGTAACTCTTCGCCGTGTGGCCTAAATGAAGCTGCGTTATATCGAAATACTTTCGCTCGTCACGTACGTGGGTAGCGTAGGCACGGATGTGAGAGCGGAATGCTTGACGAGCAGAGTCCAACAACTTGTTATTACCGCCCTCTTTGTCCGAGGCAAGGAGTCGCTGCTCAATGTGAAGCTGCAAAGCTTCGGCGCGGGAATTAGGCGTTTGCTTCTCTGAAACAAGTGTCGTAGGTTCAGTGTCTTTGTCGGGCTTCGGTAAGGTAACGGGCGTGAAAAATCCCTTTTGAAGGGTGGATTCGTAAGATTGCGGTGCAACCGATGACGATGTTGAGTTCAGGAGGTCGATGTATCCCTCTTCGCAGCCAGGCTGAACGAAGAGTACTGCCTTTCCCGGTCGACCCGCACGAGCTGTTCGCCCGATACGGTGCGTGTGATCGTCAACGCTGAATGCTGCGTCATACTCGATGACGAGATCAACAGCCGGAACGTCAAGACCACGCGACGCAATATCGGTAGTAATTAATACGCAAGGGTCATTTGACGTTCGGAACGAGTTGAGCGTGGCCGTACGAACCGGCTGTGGTAGAGAGCCGTGTAGCTTGAGCAGCGCAACGGTAGGATTTGCAGGTGACGTGATATAAGCGGCATCGGCAACGGTATTGTCTATTAGCGATGTTTCCGATGCAGGCCGAGTGTTCGCATTTCGAAACAGGTCGAAATGGAAGTCCACAGAATCGGCACAAGATATAAATATAATAGCTTTCATGACGGACCCCCTGCGAGCAAAAGACGACTTTAAGAGTGCAATCAACGTGACCAGTCGCAGTTTCGCCGGAACGATAAGGTATGTTTGCTTGAGTTGTGAAGGTGCGGCGAAAACGGCCTCGTTGACCTCGGCTGCAGCGTCTCCGTCGTTCTTGGAACTGGTCCCAGTAATGTGAACGGCATCTTGCAAACTGATTTCCCCTAGTTTTTGGACGTTCCTTTTCATAGTGGCCGAGCAAAGAACGGTGACCCGTCGCTGCGGCAGCTTGTCGAAGATCACACCATCCTTGTTGCGGTCTTTCAGCTCTTCTTTGCGTATCTTGCCGACAATACTCTTCAGCTCATCCTCGAACCCCATTTCCATCAGCCTATCGCCTTCATCCAGGACGAGCCACCTAACGGTGCCCACGTCGAGAACCTTCGTGTTGTCTAAGTGATCAGCTAGCCGACCGGGAGTCGCAACCAATATATTGACGCCTTTCCGTAGCCGGGCCTTCTCCGATTTCTTGCTTTCACCTCCGATGACAGTGGTACTGACGATCCACGGCGCACAGCGAAGTACCTTTTCGAGCACAGTCGCAATCTGTTTACATAGTTCTCGGGTGGGCGCAAGGATAATAGCAAACAAGCCAGAATCACGGTGGATCTGAGCGCCAGTATTCGACCCGTCCTCATGCTGGCTCATAGCCATTATCCGCTGCACGATAGGCAGAAGGTAGGCCAGGGTTTTACCGGAACCGGTTTGAGCCTGAAGGAATGCATCACTGTCTTCTTTTACGAGTAGCGGTATTGTGTTCTTTTGTATAGACGTAGGCGCCTTCATCTCGAGCTTAGCGGAGAGGTGCTGGGCGATACGCCTCGACAGTCCTAGAGCATGGAAGGTTTCTGCCTCATCGGACAGAGGGGCGTTGGAAGGCTTCGCAGGCTCCGCATCCTCGACGGGGTCTTCGAATACCGTTTTTGGTGTTGGGTTGGAAGTGAATAATCTAGAAGTAATCCCGCCTGGCTTATTGCTGGCATGATTGTGATTATTGGTGTGACTGGAATTCCTCGGCCCGGCATTGATGCTTCCTGGCGGCAGCTTGCCGGTCATGTAACCCAGAGACCTCGAGGAGGCGTCGGGCCGCTCCCGCTCCCGCTCGTGACCGTGACCGTGGCCGTGGCCGTGGCCGTCCTGTAATCGTTGCCTCTTGGCTGGCCTGCCATCTCCGATGTTGTCGTCGGGTTGCGAGGGGTTGCGATCTCGTCGGTTCGTGGACAGCGGGGTCGCATTTGTGCCCGTCGACTGGCCGTCCCCGTTCCTCTTCGCACTTCGTTGTGCGCTTACTCGATCCCTCCAGCGACCGCCGGTATATTTGACCTGTCGTTTGAGGGGCTGATCGGTAAGATCGAAGTTCAAGAGCAGGCCGCCGTCAGACATTTTTGCGGATTGTCGATACAAGGGCTTGTTGTCGGAGGGGAGATTTGTAGCGGGCGGCGGGATTCATCTTGCTCGGCGCCAACTTTTTGGCGGTCAGCAGCGACTATGCCCGATAAGCATAGAGCGAGAATAGCATAACTGGGTAGGTGCATAAGTGGCTCCCAGCGGCGATTTTCGATGGCCAAAATATTCTCGGTACAGAAAATATAATCTCTACCCCATTTCATAATTAAAGGATAGAAAAGAAAACATTTCTAGAAGACAGGCCTTTCTTGAATGTCATATAAGTCTCGCAATCTGTTTTGATTTAAAAATAGCGGAGTAGAACACAATAAAAAAAGGACAGTATTTGTAGTATACAACCTGGCTGAACCTGATCTACAGCCGAACATATCCACAAGAAGTACGAGGACGGTATCCAATTAAATTTACAGCTTCCTGCGGATAATGACACGTACGTAAAGTCTTGAAATATATAAGCTGCTTGGAGAGCAAGCATACCTATTACATGGTTAACTCGCTTGCAGCGTACATAGAACCGATTATGTCTAGACTAATCTACAAGTCAGGAAGACCGCCAACAATTATGATGTAGGGCAAATGCTTTGCTTTTCGCAGTCGAGGTAGGGGGGACCTGTCCATCCCACCGATTGTTGGCAACAACCAGGCCATCCGCTGTTTGTCTGGTTACCGAGGCCCGTCTTCCGTCTTCCCGGTCATTTCCCTAATACTCTGTGCCCCACTCGCCCCGAAATGCAAGCCCAAGTGTCCTTCTTTTTGTATATGCAGAGTGGAGATTGATCTATAACCAGCACGCCGGCTGATGATGTGTCCTCGCTGATGCCCTGGTCCGAACCCCTATCCGCTTTTGAAAAAGTGCCTGAACCCCCGATAAACGCCGGCCTTGCTTCTAAGTAGACGACCTCATCCATAACAAGGATACACAAACAAGAAACGAGACGAGCGGCCTTCCGCTTTGACCGACCCCCAAGCACCCATCCCAGAATAATAGTCTCTCAACGCACGGGGTATCGCATTAGAAGCAAGGACAAAGGAAATGAATAGAAGGAAATAGAACATGACAGCAGTGCAACAGGCGGCCAAGAGCTCAAGATGTGGTGGCAACTGTTTCGTGATTGCCCCCACCAAGAAGCTCCAGGATCTTGTTGACAACCGCATTGGGATATCCCCTAGACAACATCTCGACAACGATGGCTTGGGCTTGATCACGCTGCTCTACGGCAAGGTAAGCGCGTGTCATAGCTTCATATGTGCTAGGCTCGCGCTTTTCGAAGCTAACGCTGTTATATATGGATGCCGCCTTGGCAATATTCTTGTCATTAGCCCAGCCATGAATCAGCGTATTGGCAATATAAGGTGTGAGTTCGACGCGACGCTGCTTCATCAGAGCAAGAACCGGCTCTGTATCGGCAACGCAATGATTAGCAACCATAGCCTCAAATAAAGCTTGGAAAAGGCAAGCATTGGCGGGAATGCTAGGGTCGTTCATAACCGAGTTGAAGATCTTTCGTGCTCCCTGCATATCGTGAAGTACACAGCCTCTAGCATGGATAAGCGAGGCGTAGTGTACGGGTTCCGGGCGTTGACCAGAAGATCGGATCATGTCAAGGACGGCTTCAGCAGCAGTCATGTTGACAGGTTCCAGAGTTGCATGGGTATCGACCAGAAGCTTGAACGTATGGGCCGTCGGGGCGATGCCCTTTGACTTCATGCGCTCGTAGTACGCAAGAACCTTCGATTTGTCGCGCTTCGTGGTCAAGAAGAACTGCATCATACTATTGTACGGGGCAGGGCGGGCCTTGTAGTTCGGCATGGACTCCATCTCATCAAACAATTCCTCGGCGAATTTCTCGTCGCTGACACGGCAGAGCGCGTTCACAATGGTTCCATACGTAACACTGGTGGGCTTGATACCAAGAGCGCGCATCTCAGCAAAATAGAACAAACAGTCGTCGATGCGGCGAGCCTTTCCTAGTTTCCCAATGAGAGCGTTATACAAGAAAGAAGACGGCTCGACACCCTCAGCCTTAGCTCGGAGGAAGATCTTCACGGCTTCAGAAGCTTCATCGAAAGTCTTAGTGGACTCTTTAAGGGTAGTAATATATAGGCCGAAAGTGTTAGCGGATGGCGCAGCACCCATGTTCAACAGCTCCATGTGGTATTGTTCAGCCAATACTCGATCGCCCAAAGTGAGGCAAGCACCAACCATAGCGTCAAGAATAGATGACCAGCCATATCGAACAACAGGATACTGTAGAAGAAGAGGGACATCAGATCGCGCCATGGAGAGAATATCATGGCAAAGATCGACCTTGCCCTCGCGTGCAGCCGCAGATATCAACTTGGAATAAGTGATATATCTTGGGTGGCGACCAGCCCGCCTCATATTGCGGAAGCGACTTAAAGCCTCTTGTAGTCTCGGGCCCTTACGACCATGTGCGCCTTCCAACTCATCGGAGATGATTGACGATCCTTTGAAGTCAGTGGTGTGAGCATAGGGATCAAAGCTGTCCTCGAAGCTGGGAGAGATGCTATTCGAACCGTGTGACGACGCAACGAAGCTGGGTTGCGGAGACACAAAGCCAGCTGAAGAGGGAACCACACGAGGGTCAGTAATCCCGCGAACCGACATGTAACTTGAAATGAAATCGACACCTTCTTCGACTTCTTCAGCGACCTGGGCCTTCTTGCTGTGATCCATCTCAGCGATTCGGATCCGGTGGAACATGAGTTCAGATTCTATCAAGCCTTCAGCAACCTGGCCTGAGCCGATCATCGCAACCGCATACATTGCCGTCGGCTCGATAAACGTGGCATTCACTTCCATATTTGGATGACTGAGAATCTGCCAGTATGCCGATGCTCCTATTATATCCCCTTCACGAACACACAGAGCCAGCAGAGCCATCGCTGGATCAGCAATCTGCGGGTAGGTTGTGGGAATTTTGGCGAAAGCCGCAACAGCAGTTGCTCGATCGCCAGCATCAGCCGCAGCAGTAGCAATGTCGGCCATAGCCCCAAAACTGGCCTTGTCGTCAATGCTCTTAGCCCATCGCAAAGCTTCCTGATAGATGCCTCTTGCAATTAAGCCCTTAACAAAGCCTCCACTGACGGCGGCATCGTAAATCTCATGGAGGCGGACGCCATAACTGACCACCAGCTTTTCATAGAATTTCATGGCGCCTTCAATCCTGTCATTGAGCACATAGGCATTGATAACTGAGGCATAAACCTGGGCGTCGAGTCGGTCATTGAGAGTATATTTGCCGCTATCATGGGCCATAGCAAGCTCTTTGTACTCGTTGTAGCATTCTACCGCGCTGGCTAAGTCTCCAGTATTCGCAAATGCCGTGATCATCGACGGGAATGTGGCAGCAAAAGGAACAGTGCCGATCATCTCCATATGTTCAAACAGGTGCAGCATCTCTCCGACGCGACCGGCCTGGGCGCAAGCAGAGATGAGTTGGTGGTAGGTTTTGGATGAATACTTATCAGCGCTGTGAGATGTCACTGACGAATCAAACAGTTTCAGAGCCAGATCGAGTCGGTCATCTTCGGACAGAATGGCGTGTTCCAGCTCATTCGAGGCGAACATGAATTTACCAGGCTCATCCATACCACCAAACCTCACCCGCTTCTCGTCCAGGGACTTTTTGAGGTGGTTTACCTCGAGACATCGAGCAGCCAGTAATCCCACCAAGATATTGTACGTGTCACCATTAGGGATGACAGTGCGTCGTAGCATATCAGCATATACATCCAGTGCTTTAGAAACCACCTCGTATTTCTCGGTGGGAATCTGAATCGCAGCCTCCAATAAAGCATTGTAGGCAGTAGCGATTGGCTTGATGTCAGCGACGAGCATTGCCTCGAACACGGCCGGGATCTCAGCATACCGCCCATCTTCACTGAGTTTGGTGAGATGATCGGCATAGCTCTGCGATTGAGAGTCGACGGGTGGTGTGACACTGCGAGCGACACTTCCTGGTGTTGAGGTTCTTTCAATCGCGGGAGTTAAAGCTCGGGACTGGACAAGGCTCGCAACAGAGGGCGAAGACGCTCTCAGAGAATGAGCAGTGCTCTCTTCAAGAGCCTCGCGCAGCTCCCGGACCTCGATCTCTTTCTCAATGGCCGCGTTGATATGGGCCAAAGCCGCCTCGTCGTCAACAGGCACAGGTACATCCTGAGGGCCCTGCCCTAAATGGACACTCTCAATTGCACCAATGTCAGGAGTCCGTAAGCCGGGCTCAGGGCCCTCAAGAATGGACTCCGCCTCGGGCTTCCACTCAATGGGCTTCGGAAATTGAAACTGAATCCATTCCCGTTCGGCTTCACCAGTATCCTCCTTCTTCTTCAGGGCCTCGAAATAAGCGTCCAGGTTACCATGGTTGTTACCAAGTCGCTCGGGGCGAAACTCGTTGTGAGCATTCCCGTTGGCAGTGTGGAAAGCACTCTGGAGCTGAAGAGAAGAGAGACGGCCAACCCGCTGGCTGGCGCGTCGAGCAAAGGAAGGGCGGTTCTGTGTGTTTAAAACATGGGGGTGAGTGGCAGCTACGACAGATTGTGCGTAGCCGTGGGTAAAAGATTTCGCGAATCCTTGACGGATAAAATTCGTATAGAGTGAAGAGTAAATGGTTGGCATTTAGAGGACACCAGGAGGGGAGGGGGACTTGGTTTCGAGGCGCAAATGTTAGCGAAGTCGCGGGATCGACAGAAAATTATGAACCGCTCTGGTCTTTCAGAAATGCGACTCGATGACGACAAGACAAACACTTACATGAAGGAAAGGTAAGGGAGGTCGTTGCAGGTTCATTTGACAGCAGTGTAGCCGTCAAACAAACGCGCGAAAGAGAAAAATTGAAACTGTCGCTATTAGGCTGGATTGGGTGGAACGGAAGAGAGGGAAAAAAAAGAAAAAAGAGAAGTTGGGTTCGGACGAGGGAGTTTTCCAAAAGTAATAAAAGATTGATTATCCAGCTCGATCAGTCGTGTCTGCAGAACCTACACCTACTATAATTTTTTCCAGACGGGTTACCAGCTAGGTACGCAGGCGGTAAGTAGCCACAGCGCACTAACGAACCCCCCTAGACTGTCCTTGTACCCGCTATAATGGCCAGCCCCCACCACTAAGAAAAATGCCTACATGCCTTTTTTTTCTGGATCCCAAGTGTACGCATAGCACTTCCACGTACTTACAAGCTCATCAGTGGGATAGAGACTATATGCTGGGCAGTACACTAAATTCATTCTAGTAAAGAGACTTTTGGAAGCTCGTCCAGCTCCGGGCTCGCCCGGGATGCTTAGTGTGTGGTAATGCGCAGTGTACACTACTTATCAAACGCCCTCCTGTATAACTATTACTTCTTTAGCAGCTTTCCAGAATTGAGCATACAAGGATCCGAGTCTGTACACTAGTTCATGGATCCCAGCCCCTGTCGCCTCCAAATACAGAACAAGTGTACAGTACCTTATGTAGGTAGGTACATAGGCAGGGGTACTGTCCTGCGCGTACCTATCCAGGTACCTACCATCGCCATAGGCATATCTGCACATTTGTCCATCGGTATTGTAGCACAGAGTATGTGACTCAGGCAACAGAAAACATCACGACCAATGTCGACCGCGCTCTGCAGCCGACTCTTTTTCGAGTGCTTGATAATACATTGAGGACGTCTGACTCGCAGATTTATGTGACAATGAGAAAACAAGTTTATAGTGGTATACATGAGCATCTAGTGCTTATTCTTCCCATCCATAATGATACTATGTGGCTTAGTACTGTAATCTGCCTACCATATCAGGCACCTCAGTCTCGCACTAATTAGTATGTACCTACTATGTAGGTATGTATGGCTGTAAAATGTCGGTATATATGCGTATTCTGCGTTCTCTCTACAACAAAGTGGCGGGGTACGCTATGCACAGTCCTCTCTACAATAGGTAGTTCAATTCGACAAAACAGAATCCAGGGGAAGACTCTAAGTGGCCGTCATGCATCAATGGGGGAAATGGTTAGACGTCTGCCTGATGAATGAAGATGTCATCAGGACTTGTCGAAATCCCGCCCGTACAAAGCTCCAAGACCTCCAAACCCTCCAGGTGCAAGACGGACCCGTCAAGAGTCCGCTCACCCGGCACCTTCGGAAAGGAAACATAGCCGTAATGAGAAGGCGTAGTGTAGAGTACACTAATGGGTAGTGCAGTGTTGTATCGTGTCGCAGGGCACGGAACGGCCTATTAGGTCAGCTTCAGACCGCATCGATTTCGGAGTCGGTAAGATTCTCGAGAACAAACCGGAAGGCAGCAACTGCACGCGTCAAGAGGAATTGTGGGTTCCATTATGGGGCGAGGACCGTTCCGGTTATCTGATTTGCCCAATCCTGGCCTCGTTTGCCTTTGTCCAATCATAGCCCTGCATACTCTTGATCAATGGGTGAACCCGGAAGGAAGATCCCAGCAGTATCCCGGTCCAATCTATCGGGATGGTGTTCCATCCCAGTAACCATGCCGTTGGGGACTGGGGGCTTTGCTAGGGTCCAATTGACATGTGCCCGCTTCCGCTCCGCCCAGGCTGCCCTATTGCGACGAACACTATCCCTTTGAACGCGGCTTCGGCTCCGTGACTTGATAGTGGGCCGAAGGGTAACTGGTTATCCAATAAGAGGTATTACTGTCTTGATCTATGTCATATTATTGGTCCATGCGTCACCCTATGATCCACTCCTAAGTCACGGAGCCAAAGCCGCGTTCAAAGGGATAATTTTACTGCACCTACTATATACGGCCTACCAAGTGTACATGGAGCGGAGCGAAGTTGGTGCAGTTCTTGTACGTCCGCCTGCGGCTTCTGAGTAGTTGATAATATACGACAGATCGCAGCCAAAATTCATTCCTGTCTGATGATGCGAACAAACGTAGCGATACTGTTGCTCTAATCCAGTAGGTAACCCGGCTCTATTTTTACTAATGCTGTGCAGAGCATTATCGGCCAAATGCCAATCCCATTTATGATGTTCATGCACAAATATAGCTTTCTTGACATGTGGAGGTAAGGTAGAGGGGGCAAGTGTACTATTTTGGTCTAAGTGGCTCGTACCAGCGATATCGAGGGTTAGCATAACCCCAAGCTCCATCATACCCTTGAACTTATCATGATTACCAAGCTGTCAGAGAATCTTTGAAACAGAAGAAGGGGGCATATCAGTCAAGGAGGCGAGCACACAAAGTACTGTACAGCGCCACAACAACCCCTCCATGATAACAAGAGTCAGGGTCCTCGAAATCAGCCACTCGTTTCTTTTTTTATATGTACCACTCATCAAGGTCCAATCTCCTAGAGTTCGCGTGGCCATTATCGTGGGCACGGTCGCCCAGCGTCATGCCAAATATAGACTGGATGGTCCAAGGCCGGATATAAAATTCCCATTCCCCTACTACGTGTAGATAACGTACAGATATTTTGTCCCATTCGAAGCCGCCCCTGAGCACTGCTACAGGGAAAGACCTCCGAAGGGTTGCTGTAACGGAACAAATTTACCGGTGATCCTACATTACAAGACGAGCTGCATGCAGATCTGCGTTCCCAGCGCACGCGACACGGTCGGATTTTCCTCCAAGCGAGCTTAGCAGGCGAGGTAGTGTAATAAAAAAACGAGCAGTCCCGTGGTGGTAGCGATGCTAAGTGGGACTGTTCGTTTTTTGTTACATCACCTTGGCAGGTGGAAATCCTGCGCTACTCAGAAAACCGGGTCCGTAATCGGGTGTAACAGGTCGTAGCGCACAAACAGTTATTCACCGAGCCCGAGCAGAACTCTCCGCCGCCTTTCCTCCGAGTGCTATCGGATCTACGGGGCTGCTACGGAACCCCAAGTGCTGGTAGTTTTCCGAGTCGTCCACGTCACGACAAAGCGGGAAAATACAGGTCACATTGTCCTTCATTGATGTCATAGAAGCATAGAATATTCGTGTCAATAGTTATATTCTATTCAGTAGAGTGTACTCATGTCAGTGTCATTCACCATGCGACCCCAATTCGACATTAATATTTATTCGTCCCTGCCAAGACTTGAATACTCCAGCAAGTTGAATAAAGTAACAGGCCAGAGCTCAGACAAGCTCCCATGTGAATTGGTTTCCAACCCTAGAATATGAATGCAGAAAGGACGAGAACGTGCTGGAAACCGCTTCTTGTTCGTTCAATCAGGGATACAGAATACCTGGAATATACCCAAGCCCGCTTCTGACAACCGTGGCTTTTTAAAGTAATTGCCACTAGCGCTGCGCTTTTATATTCTGTACTCCGACTGTAAGTACTTGTTACTCTCTGGACTAGTGGGCTTTTTATCAATAAGAGGTCGTCATATATTACATCGCTCTGCGAATTCGGGGCTGCTAAAATTCGCTGTTTCGATTTCGTTTTACCTCCTTTGAGAGAACCGTTGATAAATACTAGCAAACAAGCAGCAATTTACTACCTAATTCAAGAGAAACCCATGAAGTCGCTGTAAGTACCTTTTAGCATGCCGGTCAAGGCTTTCAAGCTTATCGATATCCTTGAATGCACGCGGCACCATATTTGCAGCATAGCCGCAGTATATACAGTCAGCCATCTTGATCCATGGGATTTGTATTCTCTCTGAGGCTAGTTGCATGGTCATTGGTATCGAGTGCTTCACGCCGCTCAATGTCGAGATTTAGCAAATAGCAGCTTTAATTGCATCTGTTCTCCAAAAGGGGGGGGGCGTTCTGTCAGGTCCGTTTACTGATTAAAAGGAAAGGCAAACCCTCAGATTTCCGGGTTCTGTTTGAGATACTCCTGCAATGAGGTCCCCTTCACACCCAATCTCTCATTGTCAAACGGATCAGGCGTCCACGTGCCATCAACCACATATAGCACATAGAAGTAGCCAATGTAATCCCACATGGTAGTCGGGTGGCTTCGAGCGCGCCCAGCCAAGGCCTTCTCCCGCAATTCATCCACCGAGCCAACGTGCTCGACCTTGACCGGCGTCCCGCGAACCTCCTCATAAATCCTCGCAATGTCCTTCAGACTATCATAACCGGAGCACACCGTCCAGAAACCGCCATCCGCAGCATTCTTCTGCTCCACAATGGCAGCGGCAAACTCAGCGGCGTCGGCCTCGCTCGTCCACTGCCACTTGCAATCCGCGTCGCCCCAGATCTCGGCGCGCTTCTCCTTGGGGTCCCAGATGCCGTGGTTCTGCGGTGAGAAAGACACGCGCCCCGGCACCGAGAAGAGGACCTCGGCCAAGACGCCCGAGATGATAAAATGCGGGCGGACGGTGCACGTCAGCTCCGCCAGCCGCCGGAAGCAGTGGAACGGGTCGTAGCTCTCGTGATCGCCTAGTTTCTGCCGTCGCCAGTCCATGTTCCAGCTCGCCGCGACGTAGATCTTCACGCCGCTGCGCTCCGCCGCGCGCAGGAGGAAGAGTTGGCCCTCGACCAGGAGTTCTGGGGACCCGTTGTAGGCGCATATGACGGCGTCGACGCCGGCGCACGCTGCCTCGATGGCCGGGACGTCGTAGTACGAGCTGCTCTTAACGAAGTTCTCGAGTCGTGCCGCGGTTGCGGCAGAGAGCTTTTCCGGGCTGCGCGCTAAGGCGCGGACTTGATGGCCGCGCCTGAGGAGACTATCGACGAGCTTCTGGCCGATATTGCCTGTTGCGCCAGCTACGAGGACAAGCATCTTGCTGAGATAAAGGAGGTTGACGATGTGGATACCACTTGATATTGTCCTCGACACGGTGCAACGAAGGACTTGAATGCAGTATCATTGTATCATCCATTCTCGTGGGGACTGGATCATGCACGTACTTATATTGCGTGTAAATTTGCATTGCGTCGCTGAGGCATCGATTTCTAATACATACATGCCAGGAGTTCACGCAGGGATTTGTGTGGATTGAATGATCGAGCTCGGCCGACTTATGCGTCCTGAAATACCACCTCGAAATAGCGTGGATTCCCCGCGCAAGGAGTTATCTCCAATTCTCTCTTCATGTTTCTTTTCAACTACAACCTGCAAACCCCGGTCTATAGTAGATTGAATGTTCCTTTACCGAAAAGAATAGCTGTCTTGGCAGGGCCTTCACAATACCGTTCCTTCATGCTTGACTTAGCATCCGCAGGAATGAATGTTGACGCGAGCCAATACAGCAGAGAATCTCGATACATTGACCCGTAGGTACTGCGTGGCTTTCCAGCCATTCTAACACCATCTCATTTGTACCTGATTGTCTAACGCGGGCCTGATGTACTGTAGTTGGAGGGACAGGGCATAGTTGTCGACTATCAACGTGTTCTGCGCTATATACTGAGGTGCTCACATCTTAACTTCAGTCCAATATCAACCTCATATGGGACACCAGACTTGCTACTCCAATCCTTTCCGAATGATGCCAGAGCCAAGCAATTTTGGTTGATTATCTACTTATCATTTAGGCGGTGCCTGTCCAGTTTTGTAATTTCCGAAATGTGTAGCCATAAATTCTAATTTTCAGGTCAGTTCGTGTCGTGGCTACAACTGAAAACACATTAATGCAGAAATAAAGAACTTACGCATTCCTATCCCCTGGTAACTCTTCTGGCTGCCTAGGGTATTGATTTTCTCGATCTCCTGCGGTTCGAGCTTGAATCCCGGCACATTCTTCAAGTAGCCCCGTAGACGATCCTCGTTCTTGCTTGTCGTGATCGCCACGATGCCCTGGTCCAGAACCCATCGTAACGCAATATCGCCCTCTGAAACTCCATACTTCTTAGCGAGCTCGGCGTACACCCCGTCTACAGGACCAGGACGAGCCGCTGTAATAGCTGCGAGGGGAGAGTACGCGCTGATGGCGATGCCCTTCTTGCGGCAGTAGTCCACCACCTCACGCTGTTGTCGATATGGGTGAAACTCGATCTGGTTGATGGCTGGTGTGACCTTTGCGGTCTTGAAGATGATCTCAAAGTCTTCTACTTCGAAATTGGAGACGCCGATAGATCGTGTCTTTCCAGCAGCTTGGACGGCCTCCACTAGAACAATCGGGTGTTATAAGGCTGTTACTCTCTAGTGTGACAGATAACGTGGAATGTGTGGTATAGGGATAGATCATAAATAATGCTCACTCTGCGTCCAAATCTTCTGTAGGCCTTCGGGCGAACCGGCTGAGAAGGGCACATGTACCAAATATAGATCGACGTAGTCAAGGCCGAGATGTGAGAGCGAGGTGTCAAGCGCCGCAGATACATCTTGATCTTTGGTTCCGGTTACCTTAGTGGTGACGTAGAGCTTCGAACGCTCGATCCCCGATGCCTTGATACCGGCGCCCACACCGGCTTCATTTAGATAACCTAGGAAACATGAGTGAGGGCGCGTCACTCATAACGGTAGCACAGGGATTCGATGAGGATATCATACATTCGGCAGAGTCAAGGTGGTAGTAACCATTCTTAACGGCTAACTTGACGGCCTTGATTGTATCGTCATCCGTTCCACCGAAATGAGCAGTACCAAGGCCATCTATGGAATCAAAGAGTCAACAACAAATCTTTTTCATTCCAAGTGAAATCTATAAGAGTAAACCTATAGAGACACCGGTTTATCAAGAGCGGAAACTGGATGATACTCACAAGATAGCTACAGTTGCAATCACCATACGTTAGCGAGGGAGGGTTTGAGCGGGCTGATGCTTACCATGGGGATTTCATTCCCATCATTTAACTTCAATGTAGGAATGAGAGCCATTGTAACCGAAAGCGACCGAAATTTCAGATAGCAGTCTTCTTCGTTGGTTCTTCTCGGATGTTCTTCCCCTACGATGGGTTACACTATCTACAGTCGAAGTGTATTTCCGAATATGGCCGCGAAATAAGATGATCTGAGGAGATATTGCAATATGTGCGGGGATCAGTCAAAACCGCAAGTTGCCGGAGCGAATCTTCGTGATTTATATCTTCCGTCACGAGTAGTCTGACTAAGAAGTGTCAGGGCCCCGTATTATGAAGTGTGAGGTAAAGAATTACGTGGGTATGTTTAGATCCTTGTTGTCGTGCGAAGATCTCAACCACCTCTCGCAATGAGGCAGTGAGGCTAGTCAACTACTTATACACACTCTCCCTATCCTCCATCCACAAGCCGTAACGGGAAGAAAATTACATAATGCTATTCTCCGGTTCTACGCGGAACTTGTGGTTTCGGACATATCGAGCTCCCTTATTCCCCGCTGGGACGATTTGTAATACAGGGTCCGGCATCAAGTACGTTTACCACTCCGGTCGCGTTAATACGTGCATCTAATAGAATCCGCCCTCGTTCCGCAGTCCTCTCACAAATAGGGTGATTAATAAGACTGAAAGACAATAAATGCCAGAGCGAGGGATCTTCCTGGGGCTGCCGGGTTTCGTGAGACTTTAAACTACGTCAATGCTATGCTCGTCCGTTGAGATTCGGAATATACATCTTTACAGCTTACTTGACTCTTCCCTATTTCGTATCTACCTAGGTAAGTTGTACGAGCAGCGATCTCATAGCCTATAACAACGGCTGCTATTGGTTCCGCGAGCAGGTACTACTGTATATAGTCTTTACAACAACTAGTGTGTAGATGAGAAGCGAGTTCATGAGAGCTCAACGCCACATTATATGATCTATTTATCATTTCTGGTCAGTCTTAATGCAATACGTTACGTAATGAGAGAGCGTTGTTTTCGTTGAAGTTGGAATCTCTCGATTTATCTACCTGGGTAATACAAAGTTTCTGTATGTAAGTGTTCAAGTTAGTACGGAGTACCTTAGGAACCCCATGCGGTTAGACCCACCAGACATAGATCCATCACTGGGGGCAACACCATAAGATTGGTCAAGCGTTCGCCCCACCACTCTGAGGAGTGACGTCGCGTAGATAAGACGCGATAAAGCGCTTCGAGACTTTGTTGGTTCTACTTAAGCTTCGAGCTCACTCATCCAAATATTTACATTACTACTGGTATTTCCGTTTGTTTTGAATGGCCCGGAAGCCTCGAAAACAAGGCAGAATATGCGATTGTATAGGCAGCATTGATACACTGATACTAGAGCCTTCATCCTCCGAGGCATACACCGCTTCACTTCGGACTGGACTTGCTGTTCCAGTGACTTGCGTATCGCTTCGACATACAAAAGCCTGCTGAGTCGCCATTCACTATGAGTGAGCTGCTTGATTATCTTTTACAACATGATCCTAACTTCCGAAGGTGAGTACTGTCACACCGCCATAGGTCTTCTGTGCCAGAGACAGTGTTAGTATTGTCTCCCATCTCCGGGGTGTTTCACATGCTAATACAACCAACTACATCGCAATAGAGCTCGTCTCCCCGCCCTCTACTCTGATTTCCGCCCCCAACGGACCCTGAACCCTGATGGATTCGAGGCCAACGTATCTGCCTGGAAGCGCGGGCTGTCCAACGCTGCATTAGCCGGCCATGCGCCTTCAAAATCGCCCGCTCGAAATCATCTGACCCTCGAACTCGACGATGCCTTACTCCGCGGTCTGGAGAGCAAACAGTTTGGCCGTCCGTTGGCCTTGGGCACAGTTCTACAAGAAGCAATGGCGGGCGGTGAGATGATCCCGCTGCCGCAATTTCTAAAGGCCACACAAAGCATATATCACAAGTCCTGGGGACAAGTACCATGGGCTGTGGCAGGGTGGGCCTTACGACAAATCGGATTGACGGGCGGATCAAGTAATACCATGCCTAAAGGGCAAGTGGTCGTTGTTCTTCAGAATCTCGAGGTGGTCGCGAAAGCATTTTCAGACGCCACGGCGGATAGGATAGCGCCGTTCGAACGAATATTCTCGCGGACACACTTTCGGCGGACGTTTGAGGCGAAATTATTAGACGGGCAGAGGCTATCGGATAACGACCTCGACGTCCTCGTCAAGTTTCTGTCGAGAGATAAGCAGGTGCTCGCAACGGACGGGAACACGATCAAGATTCGAGACCCTGCCGAGACTGCGACCATATCAGAAGAAGACTCTGCCATCGCGTCGCTCAAGGAGCTCATGGAGGAACTAACGCGTCAGACCGAGGCGCTCAGTCGTCGTGTCGACGATTTAAGCCTGGCCGCCCTGGACGCGGTTCGTAGAAAGAACCGCGTCTCTGCGCTCGCAGCGCTCAAGTCGAAGAAGCTCGCTGAGAATACTCTCACTACACGTCATGCCACACTAAACCAGCTCGAAGAGGTGGCCACGAAGATCCAACAAGCGGCCGACAACGTACAGCTTGTTCGCGTCATGGAGTCGAGCACAGGCGCGTTACGCAGTCTTAACGCACAAGTCGGTGGTGCGGATAGAGTGGATGCCGTGCTGGATGATCTGCGAGAGCAGATGGGCCAGGTCGACGAGGTGGGCAACGTCATTGCCGAGGTCGGGGTCGACACCGCTATTGTTAACGAAGGCGAGGTCGACGACGAATTCGAGGCCATGCTCGCGGAGGAGCGGAAGAAAGAAGAGGAGGCGGAACGCATCAAGAAGGAAGCCCAGGAGGCGAAGGAGGCAGAAGAGACGAGACGCAAACTGGCCGAGCTCGAGAAACTGGGCCCTACTCCTGTTGCTCCTGGTCCGTTGGTTGAGGATAGCAGTAATCGACCGCTTACGCCCGTCACGGCGGCAGCCAATGTGTTTGGCAGCATGCACTTGGACACAGTATACGAGTCAGCGCAGAAAGAAGAGCCGGAGAAGATCCCGGCCCAGTAACTATTATAGCACACATACTCTGTCGTACCTAATTTGAATACAATAACATCCGTACCGCTGCGTGCGTCTCTATATACATACATGCGCACTCTACATTGTACAGGATCGGATATCATTCGATATTAGACTGGTAATTATCTTTTGCCCTTGAAGTAAATTGAGGATTCACATGGACGCCGATTCGCTTTCTATTACTTTCCTCTGATCACTCTATTGCTGTCGTAACAGGCGCATCGTTCACAAGATCAATTACCGGCTGCCCTGAATCCAGCACTACCGGCGCATTAGATTCTACCGTCGGCTTGACTGTCCCGCTGGCTTCATCCGAGGCCTGCGCCCCGTTGACTGCATTCTCCTCTTTACCGTCTTCATCGGGTCCTGCCTGTGCCCGCGCCCGCGTCCGCCGCGCATTGGCTATGAGGTCGCGAAACGAATTATCGTACTTGACGCCCCACGCGGCACCGTCGAAGTCTTTATCCTTGATCTGCGTGCCCATCGTGGCGGACCGCGAGGCCGCGGGCGCCCGCGGCCCGAGCGTGCGCTCCCAGACGTCGAGGTCGTGCAGCAGCTCGGCGCGGCGTCGCGGGCGCTGCGAGTCGCAGTTTGCGTTCCAGATCATGACCCATTCGCGGTGGCGCCGCTCGAGGGTGCCGCGGTTCCCGCTCGTCGCGACGCCGAGCTCCGCGAGCTCCTTGCGCAGCTGCGTCTCTTTCAGCATCGAGTAGTTGAGCGCCGGCAGGCGCTCGGGGGTTGGTTGTTGTGGCTTGTTGGAGAGTGCGGGCGAGAATGTTGTAATCGTAGTTGAGGGGTTAGAGGTGGAGGTGGATGATGGCGCGAAGGCGCCGGTTATGCTTATTGGCTTGGAGGAACCGCGTTTAGGAGGCGGTGGCGGATCGGGCTGGTTCCCCGGACACGAGGTGTCCATGTGTCTGTCGACCAGCTCTAGCTTCATGCGTCGCCAGCACATGGGACAGGCTACGAGGCCGTCGTCGGGCTCGGCGTCGACGGGCTCGGGATCGGGCACATGAGATTCTTGACGGGCCATCTCGGCGGTGGCTTCCATGCCGCGTGTCTTGCTAAGACGGGCTGAGGAGCGTAGCCTCTTGCTCGCGCGCTGTGAGCTATCTGGCGACTGTCGCGCCTCCTCGACTTCCATATCGTCTGCCTTTCGTTTCGGTGTCTCATCTCTCGTCGGCGCGGGCGGCGGTCTCCTCGCAAAGTCGAGCACGGCGGATCGAGTCTGCGTGAAGGCTGCGACGACTTCCTCCATCGACCAGTTACTTCGCAGCTTCATCTCCTGCTCCGAGGCGCGGCAGAGCGGGCACTTGCCGCCGGTGGAGAGCGCGCGACGGATGCACAGCGAGCAAAAAGTGTGGTTGCACGATGTGAGCATGGGCGTCTTGTAGAAATCCTTGCAAATCTGGCAGCGCAGGGCGGCTTCGACGGCCGAGAGGCCTGATAGTGGCGTCGATAGCCAGTCCGTCGAGTCGGCGACGCTGTCGAAGTCGTTGGTGCTCATGATGGGCAATTTTTTTGGGTAGGTCTGGCCTGGTAGCTTGTGCAGTTCTGGTTGATGAGCGTAGTGATCTTTTCAGCTATATACATGAATGAAAAAGGTGCGTTGAATCGCCATGTCAGCTCTGGTAATTTTTGTTTCTTTCTTTCTTTCTCGTGCCTTTCGTCTTTGGAGTATGCCGATGCTCTCGCCCTTGCTGAGAATTGTGTAGTTGAACTGGGGCAATTGCTACCTTTTGTGAGATCATCCAAAAGAGGATGGCATCCTGTAGTGGCGTATTCTGGGGAGCGATCCAAGACGCGCTTGCTCAGACCGGCCTCATTCATTCGGTGACCCACTATTCGACGATAATGGGTTGCTGTTTGTTACTTTGCACTTAGATTCTCAGGGGTAGTACCTACCTGTAGACCTCACACTCTGCCCCACCACTTAACGCGTCCCTGTAACGCGCTCTAAACTTCAATTACCTAGGTAGCTTTTGGCTTCGCTGACCTCACAAACTCATATATCTAAACAGCGGGCTGGGGTACAGAAGTTTGTCTTCGCTGACAATTTCCCTTTTTTTCCCCAATTATTCGCTCTTTTTGCTGTTTATGGTGTGCAACCAACGTCTTTCAGATCAACATGGAGGACTATAAACAGTATTTGGCCCAGAAGATCCTGACTGAGGATCAGGTTGTGAGTTGTACCGCCCACACCAAGACTGACCATCTCTTTCGATGCTGATTCAGTGCAAAGGTCACATATCGATTACTGAGCAGAGCTCTGAAAGTCCATGTGAACACTGCGAAGGAGTATGCTTCCACTGCGTAGATGTCTTGACTCTGATTAGATATATGCTGATGCATGGTAGAATGCTCTACGACTTCCACAAATGGCAGAACGATAAGCGCCCCAACACACTGCATGCCACGTACATAATATACGGCACCAAGAGTAGACAGGTGCATCAAGATGAAGATGTAGACATGACCGACTCTCAGATGTCTGATGCCACGGACGCTCCGTTCTCTGATCTAGTGCCCACCTACACCCTCTCTTTAGTGAGCCAAGAGCAGCTCCAAGGTGAGCCTCGGTCTGAACCTACCCTCGAGCTAGATAAATTTAATATGTCTGACTGAATCTGCAGAGTCATTGTCACAGTATAATGAAGTCGCTTCTATACATGTCTACAGCTTGGCGCCACATCCGCTTAAAGACCTTCAGATTCTCACCGATACGGCGAGACAAGTACTCGAACTTTCTGCAACGGATAATATCCCTAATTCGAGCAAAGTCTACGGCACCGTAGCCAACCCGAATGTGCGCAAGAGAGAGCGCCGAGGTGGCCCAATCCCTGTGACCAAGGCATCCCAACCCAAAACTGAGTCTAAACCCCCTGTCAAGCAAGAACCAAAGCCTGCTGCAGCAGCTGTCAAGGAAGAACCCAAGGATGTCGCAAAGCCGACCTCCACATCCGCGCCACCAAAGAAGTCTACGCCTGCTGCCTCCTTGAAGCGCCAAGGATCCTCGGGCATCAGTCAGATGTTCGCAAAAGCAGCCGCTAAACCCAAAAAACCCGTAACCAAAGCTGCTGACTCATCGGCCACTTCTACCGCGAATAGTAGCGCTGAGGATAATCAGGCCACGAGGGCGATGTCAGACGACGGAGAGGATGACGCGGACCCAATGCCAGGCGTCAAAAATGAGGACAGCAATGCCCGGCAGGCACGTAAAGATCGCCAAGACGAGCTTCGACGCATGATGGAGGAAAGTGACGAAGAAGAAGAGGCCGAGAAGACTACGGATAACGCAGAGGATGATCCAATGGACGAAGAGCCGCCACCGCTTGAACCCGAGCCAGAGCTGAAGGCTGAGGAGCCAGGTGAGGTAGTGTCGAGCGCGAGTGGTGGTCGAAGAAGGGGCCGGCGCCGCGTCACGCGCAAGAAGCAAATTATGGACGAGAAAGGGTATCTTGTCACTATCCAGGAGCAGGGCTGGGAGTCCTTTTCTGAGGACGAGGCGCCGCCTCCGCCACCCAAGGCTAAACAGCAGCAACCAGCTGTCAAGTCGGAGCCTGCTGCGAAGCCTAAGAAGGGGGCTGCTGGAAAAGGTGCCCAGGGCAATATTATGTCCTTCTTCTCGAAGAAGTGAGATGAAGTCCTTTGTAAAGGACGTGGGCTGTAATAGAGACATGTGTAAGCACGTCGTTAAGCTTAGCGTGAATGTAGCGATAGCGATGGCGATGTAATAAACTGAACTAGTCGGAATAATAGTAGGAGTTATCCTCACCTAACGAATATCTAGTGCTCACTACTGTACTACCTCCATAATACCCGAATGTAGCCACTCCACTGAACCAACACGTACGGTTACGGAAGGGTTTCACGCGGCCCAGCCTTAGAATATGTTGATACCGCGTATGGACCAGATATCTCTCAGAAAGCAATGTACTATGGATACGGAACGAGTAGGTCAATCATGAGCTACGAGTAAGGTTTTGTTCATGAATTTCTTATCGACCGCACTAATTCTCAACTCCCGCAGATGTACGTCACGCGATCTTGCCTGTGAAATTGTAACCTCGGTCAAATCCGAATCTCCCTTGATCAGCCCGCTTAATATGTCTTGGCTAGCCTAGCAGCATCAAGTAGTGTGTTCAGCGCACGAAGCAACTTCTCATCCTCGTACCTAAGATAGCGAGTATGTTAATTCCGGGAAACGGTTTTCATAAACTGTGACATCTTTTACGTGTGAGGAGAAAGCAAGGAGACACAAATCCGAGGCAGGACAAGAAATAGGAAAGAGGGAGAAGGAAAGAGGGAGAAGGAAAGAGGGAGAAGGAAAGAGGGAGAAGGAAAGAGGGAGAAGGAAAGAGGGAGAAGGAAAGAGGGAGAAGGAAAAAGGAAGCGAAATGAAGAGAAGAGAGCGATGGAAACAACTTACATCCGTCCAATCAGCTGCAACGATACCGGAGCACCCCGATATCCCTCGACGCCATGTTCCTTCCATAAGCTGTAGTTGTATTCATCCGCGGCGCTCAACGGCTTGTAATCCGCTGGGTATTCGTGCGTGCTATCGCTGTCTTGCTGAGTCTGGCCAACTTTGACGCCAGTGGGGAATACGATGGCTGGGTAGTTCAGAAGATTCCACTGAGATAGACATGGTTTTAATAGCTAGATACCAATAAAGGGTTTTCTGTGTAAATTTGAAGAGCTGGGTGGGGCGACGAGGAGGCGGATTCAAGGGGTAAGGCGTAAATAAATATGTTATGCTGGTCGAGTGGAAGGAGTAGTATAGGGAGTCTATGACTAGGGTGGAAATATGTTTACCTGCGATGTATAGCACCAATAACGGGCTGTCTCGAGTTTAGGCGCGACGCCTGGACCGACTATTCAGAATCTAGAATCAGTGGTTTGTTGAGAAATAGGACGGGCTTCAAAAAACAAAATTCAAATTATCAGTAATAGGTCTGTGAAGCCCCCTAATCTGCTAAGACTCATGAAGTGGGCATAAGAGATTCTAACGAACTGACCTGGAGACAAAATCACGTCGACGGCCCTCTCGTTCCAAAGGGCGGCATACGAAGCGCGGTAGGCGTCGCGCTCTTGATGTGCTTGCCACAGACTCGGAATCCTGGAAATATTTGCGAGAAGTGAGTCTCATGTTCGAGCAACAGCGTTCCAGAAAGTAAGATGTAAAAGTTATACGAGACTTACGTGTGTTCTCGTACGTGCGGGTTATCGACGAGGATCCATTTCGAAAGGGGCAACAATGGTTCCCCAGAGGCGCTGACGGCTGCTAGTTCATCGGCACCTCCGTCACAGAAATACAGCTTAGCCTAGACAACCAGCAGTATCAGTTATAGAGGGTTCCTCTCCGTATGCCCTCAGACCATTTGAGTTTGAGGCTTCCAAATCCGGATACAGATGTAGCCGTATCGGAGACGAGAAGTCAGTTGTAATAACATACGATGATCTCCCATGCCATATCATGTTTCCAGCACTCCCAATCGACGACCTCTACATCACCACTTCCTCTCAACTTCTCCACGACCCGCGACAAGGCGGCCACAACAGGCGGATGAGGGCGCACAACCCCATCATGCCAGATAACCCCGACCCTCAGCTTGCGCCCCTTCCCCTCATCTCCAAGCTGATCCTCATCCTTCCACGGAATCGGCGCCAAGCTCGGCTCTCTCAACCACGGACGCGCAAGTAGAATGGTACGAACAAAGAGCGAGATACCCTCAAGACTCGTGGATAGCGGCCCGATCGTGGGCACGATGTGATCGGCGCCCGCCATCGTGGCAGACCACCCGCCCACGGGCAGCCGCAGCGCCGTCGGCTTGAAGCCGAAGACGCCGTTGTTAGCGGCCGGCGACCGGATCGACCCGCCGATGTCTGTGCCGATACCGAGCACGGAACCGCGGATGCCTACCAGTGCGCCCTCGCCGCCGGAGGAACCGCCCGCTGTGAGGGTTGTGTTGTGGGGATTCACCGTGGTGCTGTGCAAAGGGAGAGAAACAGAGAAGCAAATCAGCTGGGGTGGTCACTTATCTGTGCTTTCGATCTCCGTTCCTTTCTCCCCCTCTCGTAATTAAGAACTTGATGCTCGCTGATATAGAAAACAGCGAGGATAAATGGATAAAAATAAGACTTACCCATATAGATTGCTGCTCGTTTCGAGATGCATGAGAGTCTGCGGCTGCGTAGTCCGCACGTAGAACACGGCGCCTGCATCCCAGAGTATCTGTAGTATATGCGCGTCCTCCTCCGCGATCATGCCTACCCAGCTGACGAAACCGGCGTTCAAATCGAGTCCCTTCATTCCGACATGCTCCTTGACACTAATGGGGATCCCGTGGAGCGGACCGACGGGCTGTCCAGTAGCAGCGAGGTGGTCATCTAGCTCAGCTGCTCTCTTCAGCGCTCGTTCTGGTAGGAGTTCTGTCACGCAGTTCGTGAGTTGCTGTGCGAGAGCTGCTCGCCGCAAGAAGGCCTGGATGACAGTCTTTGCGCTCCATTGGCCCGAGGCAAGCATGAATGCTAAATCTTCTACATTTTTCCCCGTAATTTCTAGATCTTCAGGTGTAAGTATAGACTTGGGGATACCGGTTGTGTCGAGTGGTGTATCGCCTGTTAGCAGTCTCGGAGCTGGTGGCGTCAACGATGCTAATGTATCATCCCGATGTCGCTGGCGATCTGCGGCCACCTCCTCCCAAATTGCACCAGAAGCTGTTGTCACAATGATAGGCGGCATAATGAAACTATATTTGCACCCGTCGATCTGGTTATCAAGTCGAGGCTCATGAAGATGCACACATCAAGAAGAACAAAATACACCACAGGGTGGCAGTATTTTCTACATGGGTGGGATCACGATAATGAACCAGAGCCACACGCGGGGAAGTCGGCGAGTGAGAACGTGCTCAATGAGTGAAACACGATGCGTGCGCATATCTGCCACTGGAACCATTGATTTGGAAGCGATTGATCCGTGGGGGTCATTGATAACGCTGTGTACCAGCCAATGTGAGTATTGATACAGAACGCCTACCTTTATTGCCCGAGAGACAACTCTTCTCGCTACTACTTCGAGAAAGATTACTGACAATTGTGGTAATATTGTGTTTTGAACAGCTTCGTCTGACAAACATCAATTGAGAGAACGAAATCTTAGTGACAAGAAAATCCGATTGGATCGTTTTTGCTCGCGTATCCAGTCACGTATCCCGTCATGTCGTAAGATACCGAATACCGGGGGGCTTTAGGCTTCCTTCGTCACCGCTATAGGTATTTGCCTACCAAGAAATTCCAGATCAAGGCCAACTAGGCAGTGGACAGGATGATCATGACCAAAGAACATACTTTTTGGCCAAGCTCACGGTTGCGCATTTGTATGAGCTTAGGGAATTTCTGGTTCCAACTCTCGTCACGCAACCAGGCAATTTGATCACATGGATTCTTGTGGGCAACAGTAGATAATGAATGACGACCATGTCACTGGGGTTTTGAATTTTGGTTGAAGTTCATGCTATAACCACCGGTTTTCTCATCTTTCACCATTTGGAAATTATCGGTACTGAGGCCAAACGGTTTCAAGATACCATTACCGAGCTACGAAGTCAGTTAGCTGTTGAAGTTCGTTTGCCCCAACTTGCCGCCAGGTTTGTAGAAAAGAGTACATCACTTACATCCTTCAGTTTCCCCCACATCTCGCTCATCTCTTTCTCTTGTGCCGCCTTGACCCTCGGTGGGAGGGCACGTAACTGAGCGCGGACGATCTTCTCATCTGAGCTGGACAAGATTGGTATGGTAGAGAGGGTCTTATAGTCTTCCTCGGCGCCAGACAGATTGGACCATCCGCCGAGCTCGCTCCTTGCGCGGGCGCGACGCATCAGAGCTTTGGCCTTTATCCTCAGGATATCATCCTGTCGCTTGCGAGCAGCCTGTTGGGCATCCGTCTCTTTTACGATAGCCGGAGCGCTCTTCTGAGCACCGGCGCTGACAATTTCCTCCTCTGGTTCGTCGTCTTGGTCATCCTCGTTTCCCTTGGCGTCCTCGCTCGGTTTCTCGGCGGACTCTAGCGCAGCTTTCTCGGAGCGGCTCAAGCTTTCGAGCGACTCAGTAGCGCTCTGTATAGCTTCCTTGTACTGTTCGAGCTTTAGGTGGCAGGCGGCAATGTTCGACTTGAGCACGGCGAGCTCATAATCAAGATAGTGGGGGCAGATCGCTGTGGCCTCTTCATATTTGACAATGGCATTTTCGTATTTGGCGGATGAGAAGAGGGCATTCGCTTCCGACTTCTTCTCGTTAGATTCATCTACGAGACTCTGTGAGAGAGGCGAATTGTTAGCACGAGCATAGCAGTTGAAGAGTGTGGAGGGCTGATTCATGTACGTGCCGCTTCTTCCTCCGGTGAAAATCTAGGAGGTGCTGTGGACTCTACGTCGTCCTTGCCGGATGACTCCTTGTTCTGGTGAGGATCGATGTTTGACTGTTGCCTTTCCTGGGCAAATTTCCGTCCTATTGATGGCTCAGGCATCGTGTTACTCGTTGTCGTCGTCGTTATTGAGCAAGGGATATAGGTAATTTAGAGTTGCAGTGTAGCAGCACTGGCACTGTTCTTAGTACCACTGTGCGTCATCGAGCCAGGTACTGCACTACGCCAGGTTAGTACATCGAGACTAGCTGGGATTCGAACCGTGAAGGAGGGGCTTATCGCTTTATCAATGGCCATCAGTCGCGGGGTGGTTGTCTGACTGACAAGTGCCCCTCTATCGAAAAATGACCTACACTAAGTTGCTGTTGTTGAAGACTCCGGCAAGGTAGACTAGACTACTTGAGAGGTAACTGCTACCTTGAGGTTTTCATATAAGTGCCTCAGTGGTTAGGTATCTAACAACTCAATGAAACACACCTAGTATCGACATTAGTCCGTGGGTTATCATCCAACAATACCCACGAGCTCATATACACCTGCTTACAATATCTTCTCTCCGTTTCAATCGTGATAATGGTTGCTCGAACTGAGTAAGTTCGCCGTACCTTGGAGAGTGGTTATTGATACTGTATGCTAGAATGGCTGAAAGTGTCGCGATCGAGCTAACGCTGTTGCTATTCCAGCTTCCCGCCCGTAAGGGCGTGTCTATTCGACATGGATGGCCTGCTGCTTGATACAGAGGATATCTACACCCTGTGCCTGAACATCATACTTGAGAAGTATGGACGTCCAAATCTTCCATGGTCTATTAAGGCACGTCTGCAAGGGCGGCCAGGACCCGATGCAAACGCTCTCCTTCACAATTGGGCCAAGTTACCCATTTCGGAGGCAGAATACATGTCCCAGTACTCCGCTCTACAACTCAAGCACTTCCCAGACGCCAAGCCCCTGCCGGGAGTCGAGGATCTCCTGGCCAACCTGGGTCGGACTCGTTGGTTTGAGAAATCAAAAGGTCAAGGCCAGGGCCACCGGGTTCACATCGCTCTTGCCACCAGCAGCAACTCGGCGAATTTTGCTGTGAAGACCACTAATTGGACCGAGTTGTTCGCCGTCTTCGAATCTCACCGCCGTGTGCTTGGAGACGACCCCCGCGTTCAGCCGGGTCGTGGGAAACCCATGCCCGACATCTACCTTCTCGCGCTCAAGACTATCAATGACAGTCTGCCTGAGGGAGAGAGGCCTATCACACCGGAAGAGTGCCTAGTATTTGAAGATAGCGTGCCGGGCGTGGAAGCTGGCCGAAGAGCAGGTATGCGCGTGGTGTGGGCCCCGCATCCTATGCTGAAAAAGGAGTACGAAGGGCGCGAGAAAGATATCTTGGCTGGTCGCATGGGAGAGGCGGGCGAAGTCGATCTTCACCAACTTGGCGAACATGACGATGGCTGGGCTGAATACTATCCCGACCTCACCAACTTCCCATATGATCAGTACGGAATAATTGTGCCACCTGCGGAGGTTGAATCAGATCCCTCGATGCAGCAGGATGCCAGTGAGGATATCGTCACCAAACCCTCCTAATTGGTCGCAATCAACCTGTAGATTAGAATAGAGAAGACTTTAGACACTCTCACTGCATGGAAATCAGACCACCAAGAGGCGAATAGTGGCCACGTTATAGAATAATCCTGGAGAGGAAATGGCGGCACCGGACATGGATCTCGCTTGGCATATGATCCTCATGCATTTCATAGTTCCGGCGTAATATATCGATGTCAATATATGTCCCAAAGGCTGATTTTCCCATCCTTGCTTCCGGCGGCGAGCCAGTGTGCTTCTTTAGCCATCTTGATCCTCCTATCTTTGACACTGAGCTCTCCAGGCCGAACGGAAGTGATTACAGCGGTTTCGTGACTTTCCGTGACGTTAAGGTTGCCCGAGGGGTTTGTCTCTTCTTGGGCTGTAGCCTCTTGAAGCTTGTCTCCTGAGTCATTAAGAGCATTCTGGTTACCACTTTGTAGCACAGCAAAAGCGGCGGCGTAGCAACCAACGTTGTGCCACTTCAACACAGCTAATTCAGACATTGTTTTAGCAGAGTACACACGAATCTTAGAGTCCCAACCCGCTGTGGCAAAGATCCGCCCATCGGAGCGGATTTCTAATCCCTGTTGCCCCGAGTGTTTGGTGTCGATTGTCTTCAGCGGTGAACTCTCCACTTTAGTGACCTTCTTTGGAAGGCCACGTGGCGTAGGTTCGGTATCTGGGGCGGATGTGGCTGCAAGCCCAGCGGATAAAAGCGAAGGTTTCGAGTTAGCCGACTGCTGTCTCGGCTCTTCTGACTCTTGACTGATGTCTTCGACCTTGGGCGCTTCTGCCCTCGCAGAGACGGGGACCAGTGGTGTGGTAAGGTTCGCGTGCGGGATAGGATGTTTTGCAATGATAGCGTCAGCCCCAGACGTAAGAAAATATTCCTTGTCGGGGCCGAAATCAAGTGATAGGATCGGCTGGCTATGTGCCTGATACTTGTAAAGGATGTCCCAAGCACCACCATGTCTGCGCCGCGCGACGACGGCCAGGCCATTCTCATAACCTGCTAGAAGGAACAGGGATCCATGTCGCCAGAGCAGAGAGAGCGCCATCACCATTCCTTTCTTCTCCGTCTTGCTCCCTAGATGTATAGTGTCCTGCCGGTTTTGGCTTGGCAGATGGAAGATATCGACCTATGGCCGTGGTTAAAGCTGTTTCATATGCTATGAGAGAGGTAAACTCACGGCCTCTGTAGCTAGTGTATTGGGCACTGATATTAGTAGCTCGTCGGAGATGGCTAGGTGTGATTCTGGCTTCGGCGGGCATTGGGCGAAAGAGCAGAAGTTCATAGTATTGATTTCCAGGATGTGCAAAATCCACGGCTGTGGACGCTCAGGCGCAGACTCATCCAGAGGAAGATCCGTACTCAACTTCTCTTCGTCAGCGGCCGTAACCTTCCAGACGATCAGGCGGTTGTCTCTCCCTTCCCTAAAGATACGAACAATAGGCATTCAGTCTTCTCTCACTCCCACCAGATGTTGTCGCCATAGGTGGTACGTAGAAGGAATGTATAGGAAGCCTTACGTTATGAGCTTATCGTCACCCCAACCAGAAAGACCCAGTATCGCACCGGCATGAGCGCGCCAGACGGCCCGAGGCCGCATGATTGTGAGGTCCCATAAAACCACAAAGCCATCTGCGTCACCGGATGCAAGACGTTGGTTCTGTCTGATGAACGTGGTGGCGTGCACTTGAGTGCGATGGCCCCGGAGCACGGATTTGGGTTGCGCTGCAGCCTGTTGAGGCATTCTGACAGACTAGACTTCGTCCCTTCGTTCTTCCACTTGATTCAAGGTAACAGTCTTCCCTATGTATCGTTATCTCCAAATTGGGTAGTCGCCGACGTAGAGCTCTTGAGCATGAGAATATCACATGTTTTGGCTATGATGCTTGTCTGTACTTGAGATCATCGCCATTCGCCAAAACTTGCCGCCCTCAGTCTCCAGCTAGCTGCTCAAGAGTGGGTACCGAGATAAGCGAATCGGAACAATTCCTTTTTGCCCGCAGTACAGTACCTGGGTACGCTACCTACATACCTAGAGTATCATGATGTACATTAGGAATACCTCTGTTCATTCCGTTGTAGGCAAGGACCTGAAGCATTACTTTAGCGCCGTCATACTTCCGCCATGCAGAGTCCTGTTACACATCGAATTGCAGCTAATGAACACGGGCAGTTATAATCACTTCATTTGAGCATTAAAGAAAAGAACGCATGTTGCACCACGTTCAACTCGAGCCGATTCTCGTGCCCCGCTCTTGGCTTCGACGATATACACTAGGAACTGCCAGTGGTGTTATAACCTTAATGACTTACGTATAAAGCCAACGCAGCATCTGGAGGTCACCAACCGGTTAGGCATTCTAATCTCTCGGAATCTTTCCGTCCTTGGCAAGCGGCGGCCTACTTGACTCTTTCACCTTAACCATCGCCCTATGTCTTTTGCATACCTCATGAGCAGCCGACTTTTTGTGAGCTACCTTAATACGATGGGAGGGGTCGGCGTCGGAGCATCACAGGAAAATCCGCCGGGGCGCGGCCCCAGCAAAAGTAGCTGTCAGAACGGCTGCCAGCAAGATCTCGAGACTTTCGGGGAGCAGCGAGCAATTCGTCTCCAATCCCGCCACTGCCGCCGCCGCACATCCCTGCACTCGGGTGTTGGCATAGGCCAGCAAGCTCAGATTGAAGCCACTTGGCGGCCGACCCAGCGTCCTAAGCTTAAGATAAACAGGTATATAAAGGATCTTAATTACTCGGTATATTGCACTTTATACACGTGCATGCCCGCTCGGAACGTGCCTGCACGGTCGTGTGTCTCTAGCGATTATCCCGGCCTGTCGCGGGCCGATTGATTCTACAAATATTCTATACGTGATCTATAGCCCTGGCGGGACTTAAAATGTCGGGATATTATTGATCTGCTGCCAGGATGGACCGAAAACCAAACGCTCAGCCTCCGGGTGCATGACTAACCGACACGAAGCCGCGCCTCAGCCCCTTGCTTCCTCCCCTCTTTCCTCGCATCTGTCGCGACGGGAACCCTTGACCGGAAGGAGGAGGGAGGCCTTGGATATTATCAGGACAGCTCCAGCATCAGACATTCCCTTTACGTCCATCTACGCATGCCGACTTGAGAGCGGGAGGCAGCCTACCGCCCGGAATTTGACATCGATGCTACCGTAACCGCGCGTTGTCGAAGAATCGACCGAGGCCGCTTAGCTCACGCGCCTAGGCTGCTAGGGAAAAGCAATAATCGAACCATTTGCTCGGGCCTACAGACACCCGGTGGGGGCGCGACGCGGCTGATCAAGTCTCCTTTGGAGGGGATATGCGGTAATCGAGAGTGGAAAAGAATACTGATATGGGCGAATAAAAGGAGAAACGGTAGATGAGAGATGGGAATCTCGAATGGCCGTGATGTGTCGAGCTCTGGGGCTTGTTTTCGCGTGTTCTCATTGGTGGTGTCTCCAACAAGTACTGTAGGTGTTGCCATTGCGAGCAGTGATTGGCAATGTCAGGTAGATTATTACTCAATAGGTTATCGTTACATACTGAATATCTGTCTACCTTAAATACCAATCTACCCACCCGGGATCCCTGGTTGGAATGTTGTTTCTGGCCGGGGCCCCTGAAGCTTTACCTCCTGAAAACCTGCTTTGAGCAAGCAAGTCAAGCCGAAACTGGGCTCACCACGAGCTACAGTGCAGCACGCTAATACCGGTAGCGCGCTACCGGAACTGTATATATCTGAGGTATCGACAGCACTCGAATCTTTAAGCGTAGTAGATACAGCGGACGAGCCCGGGCGGCCCTGGGGCATCCCTGATTTTGCTATACCCAAGACTGCACGCTACTTGTAAGAAAAGCACCAACCAAGGAAAAGTCGCAATATAACTGAAACAACTTCAGCGGTGCGCAGAATACACACCAAGAGTTTTTCTTCAGAAGTGGTAGCGGAATGGAAATGTTGGGCGGACGCTACACTGCCAGCGCTTACCGAGCGTTCTATACGTACGATACGAGCCATGATTACTATTGAATGCGTCAAGTTGTGGTCTGGCTTGCAGCGCTCCCGGGGTCGCACAGATCATGAGAAAGACATTACTATTTATTATTGGTAGTTTCTTGAATAACCAATCGTGTCATAGAGGCACCTTGAGACTACCTCCAAGCAAGTACCTGGCCATCCCACGCCGTTCCTGAACTTTACCTACATATAGGTATGTACTAGGTAAGTAAGTACCTACCTAGGTAGGTACTTTACGTACCCAAGAGTACTTGCTGTTTTAGTGTAGGCGGCGAGGCGATCAGAAAATAAACTGTCATGGTGTTGGTGTTGGTAATGTTGGCGGGTCCGACAGTTTATTTTCTGACCGCCTGGGCGGGTAGGTCTCAGTAGCATGTTGGCGGGAGCTAGCGTACTTTTACCTCGGTGCACTTTCCAGTATTTCCAGTACTACCCTAAGTTAAGCACAAGCAGGTACCTAAATGTCTGTCATGCCAGTTGGTAAGGCATTTTCAGCTAATATCACCATTCCCACTGACTCTGGCCAGCGATTGGAGATAGTCAACGAGTGGTTGAGCGCCACAGACAATCTGTCCGATCTTGATGCTTTCTCTTCGCACACTGGCATGCACGTAGTATACCCATACCTGGTTAGGTACTTAAGTAGGTATACTAGTGTAGTACAGTAGTGGTGATTTATACACCCATTATCCCATGTCCCCGGACCCTGTCCCCGGGATCTGCTCCTTGCCCATAGCCTAGAACCTTGCCGATTCATGACGAGTTGCCAGGGGATCGCTGTCCGTTGTCTGAGGGCACTCTCGCGCAGACCACATGGACAGGAGTCTGGAAAACCTCGCCAGTCGATCCTCATCCGTTGTCGTGAGGCCGATAGCTATCTTCAGATAGCAACCGTCACCGGCGCTGATATCGCCTCCAAAGCTAAGCTAGACCGCCTAGCTCGCTCTGCGTGCACCACCTACGTTAACAGATATACATGCTCGTCAGACATATCATCCATCTGCTCCGGTCTTGTCTGGTCGGTGTGTGAGATAAAAGGTCATCTACCTGCCAAGTGGGTGGCGTCTACCGGTTCCCATTCCTGATGGGTGCCACGCCGTCCGCGTCTCTGCAGCAAGGTCCAACTCGGTCTTCCAAAGGTCCCGGCCAACCTCTTGAGATTTGAGGCATTCGAGACATTCGCCGCATACCGGTTTCTATACATGCATCATCACCCGCGCTGCTTCTCTACCAGGTATCCGGAAGCATTTCCTCTGTCAGTGGCGACGGGATACTTCAGCTCCTCCCTGTATGGTTAGACTGGATACACTGGTTGCGCCTGTTGCCACGCTTCTGCGTGTGGTTTTTTTTCCACATAGCCCGGAAGCTCTGACATGAGCGCTCGGTTCTTGATTGTCCCGGACGTCTGAATCCTACTAACCTCGGTGCGAAGGAAGAAGGAAGCGCGCGGTTATCATTCGCGCAAGCTGGTTCAAGACTCCCTTACTCTCTCGTCGTACTTCCAAGCAACTGTGATCGTTGGGCCTGGGTCTTCGTGGTTGAGTGCGCCTGTATTTCAACTTAACCCTTCACGCATCATCCGTCTCTCAGGAGACGGCTTTATTGTAGTTCTGGCGGTAGCCGATGCCGCCTCGCCGAACGTGATCGTACCGGCCAGAGAGTTTGGCGCGACCGCGCTGCTCGCACATCAGCATGCCGAGAGGCCCTCGCCGTCGCGAACCGTCACCAGCGGCTTGGGAATCGAGCCACTCGAGACGCCGTCATCGGAGAGAAAGAAGTGGCTCAGGTTGGGCGCTGGACGATTCAAGACAGCTGAAAAGGGCCCCGAGGCAGGCGCCCTGGATATGATGCCGGCCAAGAGCAAGAGAGTCCGTACCGGGTGTCTAACCTGCAGAGAACGGCATCTGAAGTGTGACGAGGAGACACCTGACTGCAGAAACTGCCGCAAAAGCAATCGGGAGTGTAAACGTGGTATCAGACTAAACTTTATCGATCTGACGTGCAAGGAGCCTCCCTTTGTTCCACACCCTGACGAATGGGTTGGTGCGTCGTACTTTCCCAGCCTCTTTATTAGGTTCCATGACATTATGGCTAACAATAGACAGTGGAGTTCCAAGATGAATCACGCCTGATCGCTTCAGAGTATCAGGGTGGTCTGGGGAGATATGCGAAGTTGGATGCTCAACTTGTCACTCTACCTCAGGAAGCGTATCTCGAGACGGCCCTGCAAAAAGTTTCCCAGCCAGTAACGAAGACGGAGCTACATACCACCTCAGAAACGCAGCCCTCAGTTTTAACGCGTCAACCCCAGAGTGCTTACTACAATGAGCGAGGCCAGACACACCCAGAGCTCTTCTTGGATGCCCAGTTACATTCGCGCAAAAGCAGCGGCACTTCGTATGGACCCTCTATGCCAGCGATGAATGCGACTGGATACGGGAGCATCATGCCTAATGCATTTACGCCAGCCGAGGATATGGACACTAGATTTCATTCTCAGCAACATTTTAGGAGTAACGATATCTCCACAACACCAACTGTTGCTGGTGTGACTGATAATGGACCGCCCTCAGCGGTCAGGGGAACTAAGCCGGAGAATCGAGATATTGGCGGTGACTTTGGGAATAGCATGATGACACCGCCCAAAGATAAATCAGGAGAGCGCGAATACCTCAATTCTCCAGAGGAGCTACACTTCATGCAGGTATTTGTCTCAGAGGTCGGGCTATGGATGGATAGTCTTGACAGAGAGAAACATTTTTCGCGCCTGATCCCCTATCACGCGCTCAAGTGTCCAATGCTTCTAAATGCCCTCCTCGCTTGTGGTGTAAAGCATTTGACTCTGACCCAACAGTTCAGCGATGAGAAAGCGCTCTTTTACTATGACACAGCAACAACTCAACTTCTACGGAGTCTTCAGAACCCAGAGCGTAACACGGCAGAATGCGCAACCACCGCTGTTGTTCTCAATGTCTACGAGATAATGAGCGAGAAGCCGACACAGCGAATGAGTCACATCGCCGGGGCCCGGGCCTTGATCCGGGAGTGCGGGTGGAACGCAAAAAGTACTGGTCTTGGAGCGGCCTGTTTCTGGCTCAACGTGGGCATGGAACTCCTCTCGTGCCTCGCCTTCAACTGGCAGACGGCCTGGGACCCGGAAACATGGGGCGTAAACATGAATTTCGACACAGATAGGGATACTGGAAGCGAAGAAGTCTGGGTCCATCGCATATTCTTCATCGTCGCAAAAATAGCCAACTTTCGCGCCAGCATCCCAAAATTTCAGGAGCCGAGCCCACACGACGAGCAGCTCCGCGTCCAGGCGCGTATGGAGGAGTGGACTTATCTCAAGACCAGGTGTGAAGAGTGGAATAGAGTGTGTCCAAGGTCTATGCATCCCTTTGGTTACGTCTACCCTGCCCAACAGACAGGGTCTTCAAAGTCGCTATTCCCTAACATATGGTACGTACTGTCCCTTCAACTGGATGAATCATGACTGAACGAATTGTCTATCCCTAGGCTTATTAAAAGAGCTGCCGTGGTAGGTAGGCTCTATTACCATATGGCGCTATGTATCCTGACTCAAGTCAACCCGTCCGATTCAAAAGACTCAGAAGACTCGCGCGCAGCGCAACGATACCACGCCCATCAGGTCTGCGGCATCGTGGCTCACAATAAAGACCGCGGCGTGGCCTCCGTATCTATTCGATCTCTCGTCATCGTCTCAGAGATATTGAGTGATTGTGCCGAGCAGCAGGAGGTGGTCGCGATCCTCGAACGCATCGACCGTGAGACCGGATGGAAGCTCGCTGGTGTTATCGCGGGACTTAAAAAAGGATGGGGCTGGGAGAAGATGAACCAGCCGAGTCTTACGGCCCAGCGGTTGGTGCCACCGGGAAATTCAACGGGTAGGCAGCCCGTCGCCGCGGGGCAGACTTTGTCAGGGCCTCCCGCCGCCCCACAGCAGCAGATGATGCTGGCGCCCGTCACTCAGGTCCCTGCTACCACCGCGCCGCAGCAGATGCAGCCTGTCATTGCCACATCCGCCTCGCGCCCCGTACGCATCAATCCACTTAGCTTCGCGGACTTCAGCCTGCCCAATCATCCGTATCAGAACTGGTACGAGCCTCCGAGCCGATCAAATCCTTATCACTCGCATGGTTTATTATGACAGTTCCCATAACCTACTGCGGCGCCTTCAGTTGCCCCTTAACGTTCTTATATATATTCACTATAGATATGTTGGTATCCTCAATAGCTGGGCATGTTTTTTGCTTTGGTTGGAAAGCTCTTGCAAGCTCTGTTAGCTCATCTCGGCGGAGTCAGGTGCTGAAATAGTGTCCACAAGAACTGCGGCCTTTCGAATCCTCCCTCATTGTCGGCTTATTTCTAGGAGATAAAGGGTCCCAGGTATGATTCAGGGTTTACGTTAGGCGTTTGCGGGAGGCAGCAGATTTGACTTCTTTAGTTATAGTGTTCTTCCATAGACACACCTCACGTTGCACGAGATTAGTCACGGGTACGAATACCAGAGGGATATCAGACGGGACATCAAACAGGTTAGAAAGAGGCCGGAGGTCTGTATCATTATTCAGTCGATCGGAATTTAGAGACGGGTCTCATGTATATATGTGTACTCTTTGAATGGTCTACATAGGAACTGGCGTGGAAGGCAGATGAAACTTAATTACCTAGGCGAAGTAGGAGATGTAGATATGTATGTAGGGTTATTGTCACCTATTGGGCTTGGTTGCGGTGATGGTTACGTTGTGTAAACAGAGTGCAATTCTGTCATGGTGTATAATCGAGGTGTAAAGGACCCGGTACTCTTAGTGAGTGAGAACATGCAAGTCACACCTGTTAGTATCTGAGATGTTTATGCTGTACCTAGCCTACAACGCAGGTACTCAGGACAAAGGTGTGAAGGAATTTGGGATATGTAATCTTCAAATTTCAGCTAGCTAGCTAGTATGCGAACTTGACTGCTAAGCAGTCAGTTGGGAAGTTGTAGCAATGTTTGCTACTCAGTTTGAAAACCTATTTCTCATCGAAAGTATCCCAGCTACTGTTCATGCTTCTGATCGTTGCTGGGTATAGATGAGTATAGTGCCTAGGATCACCATGGCCTGGGTAGAATAAGTAGCGGCGTCTTTCGCGTTAGACTGAACCTCGGGCTACCTTTTACTACTTCTTTCTATATATATGCTCTTGTAATACGAGGTCGGTGGCAAGCGTGGCAGCTTCTGGCTGCCTGTCCAACATCTGCGGAAATTGCCTGGTAGGAGGCCGCTCATGGCCCTGCACGCATTTCTTTGTATTTTCAAGCGTAGGATAGGATGGCCTACTGGCTTGTGTATGCATAGACGCGCCCGTCACCGCACTACGCCAAAGCACTCCCAGAGTCGTCGGTGCTGGTAGGACGGTCGGGGTCTGAACGTTAGCGGCTATTAGACATTTCACGGCATGAAGTCCATAATTCTATGCAATTGAGCATTCGGAAGTATGTTGCCACGACAATAGTCTATGGCCACGTTGTATCTGGTGGAGTGCCGAAACGTCTTTGAGATACGACTCGCGAGCAACGCATCGGGGAGCATACGGCGTCAATAATCACCTTCTATCCTCTGCGCGCTGCAATCAGCGCTGCCGAAATGAACTCTCATCTGTTAGGCTCACGCACATTCCTTGGTTTCTCGATGATGAAATCTTAAATATGCTCTTGAAAAACGGTAGATGAGCGCCTCGGGTAGTAGGCCCTGCGAGTGTAGATGTCGATGCTGCCATCTTTCTCACTCTCCATCGGAGGCTCGTTCATAGTTTCTTCAAGAAGTGGTGTTTGAATTTCTTGTTTGCGCGATCGCTAGACCGATGCTGGAACTGATCGCCATGAATCTCAAAGTGGAATGGTTTCTGATCCGGACCAGCCTCGGGCGCCGGGACTTGAATGCGAAACAGAGTTCCTTCTTTCGGCAGGGTCTTGACCTGGTTCTGCCGAGTAATGATCTCGAATGTGAAGCGCGAGTCTTTGACGACGATGCCCCGGACACCGACGCGGCTCGGACATCGACTCCGGGAGACCTCGATCTCAGCGCCGTGGAAGTCCGCAGCACTGAGCTTAGCCGCGGCGCCCTGGCCCCCGTTGTAAAGCTCGCTCCCCAGTGTCTCGCGGATGTAGCCGACCCAGAGGTTGTGCAGAGGCGCGAAGATGGCGTACGTCCGGCCCTCCTTGGGGAGATGGTAGAGCTGGAGCCTCCGGCGCTCGCGGGCGGACAGCGGCTTCGGCTTCAATGCCTTGGCGCGCCTGTTTCTCTCGTTGCGCGCCGCGCGTCGGGCGTCCCGTGCGGTCGAGGGCGGAGGGGAGCTCGGCTTCAGGAAGAGAGGCCGGTGTTGGATCTTGTCTGAGAATATTCGCTTGACACTGTCTGGGCTGTGGGCGCGACGCAGCAGGTCGAGCGTTGGCGACTGGGCGTCGTCGTCTTTTGGTGGCATTTTTTTTCGATATGCTGAGCGATGCCTCGTCAAAAGAAAAGAGAGTTGGGTGAATTTATATTTATATGTCGACGTGGCTCAGCTGAACCTTGTTGCAGATAGTTAGTGGGGTGAAATGTTTTATTATACTACTATACATACTCCGTACCTAGGTACTGCTGTAGGCACCCCTGTCATGTCCCATGCTCCAGACCCTGGCCCGTTCCATCAGCACTTGATTCAACCCCGGATCAGTACAATCACAAGCCAGACTAGTGGACATAGTAGCGTGCCTTACACACGCTAACCCATAGAGGAGTCTACCAACATGTCTCCCGAGGTCCTTCTCCGACCAATATCCTCTCGTTCTTCCGTCATCGCAAGCTTCAGAAACTTCTTTGGTAAACCTGGACTATTGCAATTAGCAGCCCCCCCCCCGAGACTGCATAACCTAACTCTTCTCCTATCATCGTGCAAGTCACTCGTGACAGTAACTCTGACCAGTTGCGCCTAGCACAGCCATGCTGCAGCCACCGTAGTAGAAGACTGGAGGAATTCGTGTTGTCAACTTAACATCTGGGAAGTGAGCCAGTTACGGCTGAGAGACCGCCACTATGTCCCAAGATGACGATACAGCGCGCGACTCGGCGCCTGACCTGCAGATACTGGGCGACCAGATCACCCTGCAGCCACGGAGCTATGTCGAGACCCCGCGCCCCGACGACCACGATGAAGAAGAGGCCCTCATGAAGAACATGGCTCGGTTCCGTTCCGAGCCGCTGCGATTCCTCCGCGAGGTCTCCCTCTACGTGTCCGGCACCGGCTGGCGCGCCTACGACAACATCATCGGCCGCCCCATCTACTACTCCGGCTTCTCGGAACAGATGAAGAACGCGGTCGTCTCTGCGCCCTTGCTGCAGAATCGCATAGCCCAGCTTGCCGACAAGCGCCTAGAAGTCGAGGAGAAGGAAGGCTGGCTGAGGAAAGACGACAAGGACTATGCAGTTAAGCGCGCGCAAAGACGGGCCGTCATCGAATCCGGGATACGCGATGTCGCCGAGAAGATGACAGACGACATGATCTGCAAGTTCGAGAGCAAGACTTTCATTAGAGGAGCCTACTATTTGGTCACGCAGTTGCTCACGCGAGCTTACCACCAAGGTCAGCGGTGCAACATCCACCTCGTCTAGCGCATCCTAGTGGCTCTGTTACTAAATGCTTCTTCAAGGTATTCACGTGTCCAGTGAGGAGGTCCTACGGCTGAGGAAGGTAGCCGAGGAGGCCGAAAGGAAAAAGCAAAGCATTATATTCTTGCCGTCTCACCGTTCGCATGTCGACTATGTCTCCATGCAATTAATATGTTATCGTTTGGGTCTAGCCTTGCCTGTTGTTGTGGCGGGAGATAATCTGAATTTTCCCATAGTGGGCAGTTTCCTTCAGCATGCTGGTGAGCATCCATCCCGTTTGCCCGTCACGGCCTAGTGTCTTTACTCACATCAAAAGGTGCCATGTGGATTCGAAGGTCTTTCGGTAATGATACCCTGTATACCACTCTTGTACAAGCTTACATAGACACGATGCTGCAAGGCGGCTACAACTTCGAATGTTTTATAGAGGGCGGTCGATCGCGGACGGGTAAATTGTTGCCTCCCAAATTCGGCATCTTGAGCTTTATATTAGACAGCATTTTATCTGGCCGAGTCAAAGACGCCATCATCTGCCCCGTGAGCACGCAGTATGACAAAGTCATTGAGACCGAAGGCTATGTCACCGAGCTCCTGGGCGTCCCCAAAAAGAAAGAAAATCTGGCCGATTTCCTCAGTGGCGGCTCATCTGTCCTGTCCCTGAAATTAGGGAGGGTCGATGTTCGCTTCCACGAGCCCTGGAGTCTACGGAAATACATTGACGAACAGTTGACAAAGCTCAATAGGTCTCCGGGCGCGGAAGATCTGACTTCGAAAACACCAGAAAACGCCATCCTGAGACAAAAATTACTGAGGACAATGGGCTACAAGGTTCTTTCCGACATCAACGATGTGTCAGTGGTCATGCCTACCGCCCTTATCGGCACAGTGCTCCTTACCTTGAGAGGCCGTGGTGTGGGCAAATCAGAATTGCTCCGACGCATCGAATGGTTAATAGCACGCATACGCGCTAAAGGGGGTCGTGTTGCTCACTTTGGAAATGCGCCCTTGGAGGATGTGGTCAGGCGCGGCTTAGAGGTGCTTGGTAAGGACCTCGTAGGAGAAGTCCAGGGCTTGGCGGAGCCTACCTATTACGCAGTGGACCGATTCCAACTTTCTTTCTATCGCAACATGACGATTCACCTATTCATCTCAGAAGCCTTGGTGAGCGTCAGCATGTACACGAGAGTCAAGCAAGGTGGCGGTCCGGCGCATCAGGAGATATCATACACAGCTCTCCGAGAACAAGTTTTATTCCTCTCGTCGCTCTTCCGCGGCGAATTCATATTCCCTAGTGAGGGCTTGGCAGCGAATCTCGAAAAGACTCTTGTCGGACTGGAGAACGACCGAGTTATCAGATTACAGAGAGATGAGGAAGGAGCTATATGCAGCATCGGCCTCTCTGATGAGGAGAGGTTGGCTGGCCGAGAAAACTACGACTTCTACTGCTTTCTGATCTGGCCTTTTATTGAATCGAGCTGGTTAGCCGCTACGTCGCTGATGGGACTTACCCCGCCAGTCCACCAGAGGGAAGAAATATGGATCGAGATCGCCCAAGCTCACAACTCGGCGCAACTGGTAGGTTTCTGAGATATTATCCCGGCTTACACCGAGCCAGACTACTGACCAGCGATGTTTCAGCTCGGCAAAACATTATATCACCAAGGGGATCTCAGCTACTTCGAAGCTGTAAACCGAGAGACGATCAAGAACAGCTATCAGCGCTTCGAAGAAGAAGGCATAATATACGCAGTCAAGTCAAAGGACACCAAGTCGCCACCACGCTTATGTCTGGCTTCCGAGTGGAGAGCGCCTCGCGACCCTGAATCGGGCGCACTACTCGCCTCTGGCAAACTGTGGGATTTCATTGAGCGTATCGCGTCCAGTAGACGAGAGGGGAAGAATCGACGCGATGGCGCCACGGTCAGCACGCGCGTGCTCAAGCTAACGGATGCATTGGGCGCTAAGCTGTTTGAGAAGGCTGCCGCCCCGGAAAGCAAGGTTGATGCGAAACTCAGCGATGAGGAGGCTCTTAAGCTTCAGAAGCTAGTTAAAGCTGAGAGGAGAAAGAGGAAGCTGGAAGGACGGGCTCAGTTGTGAATTAGCGGTCATGCATAGTGAGCAAATGAATGGAAATACTCCGAGTCGGGTATCGTCATGCCTAGGTTCCGAAACCAAGGTTGTATTTATTTGTACAGAAGCATCACCAGAACTACCACCAGACTTTACTAGAACATATATACCTCACATTCAAGTATCCCAGCTTTTGATCAATGCCTAATTCAGTTGGATTTCCAGCCACTCCATAGCCACTTGAAGACATACTAAATGTGCGTTTCTTGGGACACGTGCCGAAGGGAAAAGGTACAGTACCTGCTTCCACCAGGAAACTGTTGCTCTTATCCTGTACCGTAACGGCTCTAGTTGCACTTTCTCGCTCCTCCTGTGAGTCTTCTTGCACATGCGCATAATACTCAGCTGAATATGCCAATAAATTCTTAACAGTTATCATCTAAAAACGCCAACCCAGTAAGCAAGTCGGGCCATGCCAGCACGCTAAGACGCTACCAGCGTGAGGTATGAATATACCTGGGTAGCATCGAACTACGCGCCAAGGAGATTCCATAGCCCTAGCGCAGCGCCAGCAAGAGGCATGAAGATGCGGTAGAAATTCAGGTCTCCCCACCTCCTAACGAGCTGCCTCGCAGTATCAAGACTCAAGATATTTCTACTACTACTACCCTGGGCGCCGCTCACTATTAAAACACGAGTGGAATTGATTAGCCATTGTCATACTGAAGTTTATACAAAAAAAGAGAAAAACTCTCTCGAGATGGATGAGAAGAGGGAGGGATAGATAGATACTCACAAGATGCTATAAGCGTGTTATTAATCCCCGCGATGAACATCAACGTAAACGGCACCAGCAGCAGGTTGGCGACGCCCCCCGTCGCGTAGCCGCGCCACTCGCGGCCGACGGCGCAGTGCCGGTACGCCAGGTAGAAGTAGTTGAGCCCCGTGAGGACGCCGATGGTCGGGATATACAGGGCGCGGGTAAACTGCGTGTGCCAGGCGCGTACGATGCCGTCTGTCGGTGCGCCGCTTGCCAGGATGGCGGGGATGGTGCTGATGGAGAGAGCGCCGATGCCGCCTGTGGAGGTATGTGAGTTAGTTCAGTTGTCAATTGGCTTATACTATGCTGGGAATGCTGATGAATTGTGAATTGTGAATTGTGCTTTACCGGATATCCAAGCTGAACCGACGATGCTGCCGGTGGCCGAGAGGGTCATTGGAGTTGATAGGAAAGGCATGGTCGTTTCTTGTCAGGGTAAGTAGTAAGTAGTATTATATGATACCAAACCGCTTGAAGGTATAGAAAACTAATTTTTGGTAATTGGCTATTATGAGATTTGGGCAGTAGATACCAGACCGTCTGACCTTCGTCATCATGACCGTCCGTCTCCCACTTATATCCCGATGATCTGGATGGTGGTGGGTCAACGATGAGTGCCGCCCCGGAAAACCCGGACAACTGCTCGGGTCCGAGAGTCCAAATCATTTAGCGCGATTCTCCGAACGAAGATCGCTTCCACTCGTCGTCAGGCCATTACATTTTCCCTTCGAAATCATGCCACTCAATTACAATAGCTCGTCCGTCCATTACTTGTCGAGAATTTGTCGTAGATACCCTTACTTTAATTAGGTAAGCTGTATAAATTCGGGACCACCCGGACCCGGCCTCCGCAATCACTTCTGCCCTTGCCTTCACCAGGCCTTCCGGACCCGGTGAACCCGGTCGGTGACTCTATTATATTTGTTTAATTGCGTTGTAATAAGACCGACCTATCATGCGGCAGGAAATTTAGCATAAGCATCCATCTCATGTCTAGAATGATAGCAATCAATAACCAAGAAGTTAATAAAGCAATCTCTAAAGAAAGAAAGGAAGAAGAAGATGATGAAGAAGGGGAAAAAGCACACAACACCAGGGAGTCGCTGGTCGTCACGGACCCGACTACTAATCTCGCGGTTCTGAAGTGAAAGGTATAAAGTTGAAGTTGCTAGTAAGTGCATTCCTAAAGTGTGTTCATCTAGATTATTGGAAAGTTATGGCTTTCCAATAGGGTTAGAATCTACGAGCCTGGGGGGGAAGCGTAGCTTGAGAAGCCATCGCCGGAACCCCCCCAAGCTTAGTATTAGAGCTCGGCTTCCCATTGGCCCATTCAGTGTCGGCAGCTCTGCCATTGGTCAGAATCGCTAGCACTAATCGACTATAATCTTATATAACGGGGTCAAGGCGTTATAGCTCATGTATCGTGAGTTTTTCTTTGGTGTTGCGAAGCGGTACAAGCTGCTGAAGAGGATTCTCTGTACGCGATATAAACTTGAGTGCTACGGCACTCAAATTTACGGCGTATCAAACATGTAACGTAGCTTCGCCGGCAAAGCTTCTCTCTTTTAGCGGCAACAACTCAGCGCTAGCATGGCATTCCATCTGGCTGGACCCGTTCTAGACGTGCACACTTAAGGTTCAGAGGCAAAAGTTGCAAAAGTTCCAAATGCTGACATGATTACTTCACTAGCCACCTGCAATAGCCTCCTCACGGGGCTATTATTTCCAACATATGAACAAAAGCCGATGGGCACCGGCCATTCAATTGCTAATTAGGTAATACAGCTCCATAGCCACACCACACCCCAACGCTCACATCCTCGCTCCAGCGACTATTCAATTGCTCTGCACAACAGAGACCATTGCTGTTTTGGCGGATTAAGCTCGTAGACCAGCGTGGAGTGCTCAGGCGTATGATGGTCTATGTGGCCGGTATGTTCCATTGTACTAACCTAGAGGTGGTCTGTGAACCGAAGCCGATGCGGCGCGGCAATAGAACTATTACATAACTCCACGACACGACGACACGCCGACACTATGTAAGATCAGGCCTAGAATTAAAAGAATTCGGCCCAGTATTACCCCACACATACTGGACCTAATCCTCAATTCTAGCCCCAATCTTTGTACTACCTAGCATGGGGAACATCTAGCCTCGCTATTTTTAGTGGCTTGTGTTGTCGTGAGATTATGTAAGACGTATTACCGGTGCGCATCGGCTTTTGTTCACAGCTTTTTTAGATGAGAGTAATACGGCGATGCCATCGTGACAGCAAATACGGAGTATAGTGTAGTGCCAAGGGAAGAAACGAACCAATTCCTTTTGTCTCCGACTTCTTGCGGAATCAGAACTACATGTGGTAGGTAAGAAGATCTCACCAATTATAGCTAGAATCAATAATAGGAGAGTATTGTACGAGGATATCTCTACGTATATAAAGCGCCATTGTCTCGACATTGTAAGGTGAATAAGCTCGATAGCAATCACTTCTTCCTCACTCAAAGTGCCAACATCTTCAGCTTTCTTCGGCTATTTTCAACATCCATCCCTTATTCCACACTTGCCTTATTACAGCCGGCCAAACCGTCGACCCCTCGCAAACATGATTGGAGCAACAATGATCAAGATGCTGGCTATGGCCATGCTCTCTGTTATGCAGGCTGCATCTGCTCTTCCTACAAGCCCAGACGGAATCAACGAAAATGGCCCTCCGCTCTTCTCCCGCCAGTCTGGCGTCTACATCACCAGCACCAACCTTGTCGGCGACGGCAACCCCCACCAAGTCCCCTGGGACCAGCAGGTGTCCACCAAACAGAACTGCGGCTCGGCAGCAGGCTGCGCCGTCAGTGTGACCAAGGAGCACACCCTTACCTACGGCTGGTCTGGTGAAGTTGGCTTCGAGTGGGTCAGCGGCGGCTTCGCCGTCGAGGAGTCGTACACCGACGGCGAGTCCCACGAGTGCTCCGGCACCAAGGGCCAGACAGTCTGCGTCTGGCGCGTCTACCAATACACCGCCTACACGGTCGCCGACACCAAGTGCTATTACTTCAACGGCGTTGCGTCTGGTTGCACCACCTCGCAATCCTACGTCCTCAGCTCGCCCAACAAGTGCCAGAAGGGCGGCTTTTACTGCAAGACTGGCAGTGAGTGCTCGAGCGATGGCTACGGATTCTGGAAGCCAAACACCGGGTTTGGAGGCCCATCGTGCTAGACGTCTTGCGTTTTTGCATCATAACCACGCGATAAACTCTAACCTCTGTTAATTTAACTTGAATTTTCGGTCTGTTAATAGTACAGTTGGTTAGAGTAGTCTTCTGCGGCTTAAAGGGCATTTCATTTCGAACAGCTTTTGGGATATTATAGAATATCGGGCTTTATACAACATTTCGTTGTTTATATTATGTTTACCTAATTATCCAAGGTAGCTTTACTGCAGTTTTAGCACTGAGAATAATTAGACTTTGTATATCACTTTATCGTGCACTCTTATGTTCTATTACTCTTATTAAATTTTAACGCGTAATTACACTACAATTACAATCCTACTCAGTCTCAAGATCAAGATGATTGAACAGTCTTAGCTATTCAAGTAATATGCGATACCTAGACGTGGAAAATTAACCTAAGAGCAGCTGCAAGGCTCTATAATGTCTCCGAGTCAACTTTACGCGACCAATCCACGATACTAAACTGCGACGCGATATCCAGCATCCCACACCTATGGTGGTATGTGATAGACAGTGACTTAAAATAAACTTATGAATTGGCGGCCTCTAGTCCACCTAATGTCATGTCAGGAGGAAATGAGAACCGAACGAAAGTTGGTGGAGGTCGCAACGTGGGCTGGAGCCAAGTTGCACGCCATAATGCACATACTATATGAATACCCTCCATGCTCAATATAACGAGTGTTTGCTTGTCTTAGGCACATTTCTCCTGTAGTGTCTCGTAATGGTGGCAAACAAAACATTTCCATACAATCACGTGTACTCGATCTCAATCCATGGAACAGAGCCGAGAACAATTGGCTCGAAGGAATATGGTCAGTATTAGTAATTATTAGGCGCCAGGTGAGCTGCAAAGTTGTGTGGTAACAATATCAGCACTAAAGAAAAAACCATTATTTCTTATCTAAAGTTACCCTCAAGGACGGCGAGCTGATGCTGATCACCTTGCCCTGCGAATCCATGTCGAATATCAACTCATCCATGGCTGCTGACCCGTAGATAACGGATGCAACGTTGATCCACGTCGCGCAATCCGTTGAGAACATCGCCGTTGCCTGCGACGGCGCATCTGCATCTTCGAATACTGCCTTGAATGCAACTCTTTTACCTCCACTGGGACTTGGTCCTTCGAGCCCTGTGGGGTACAGCCGGATACGAGGCGTCAGGGGATAGTAGCCTGTGCAAAGAAAGTTTTCAGTAGTTGTTCGTCTTGGTAGAAAGCTCATAGGTGTTCGAGGCGGCTCGATGCATGATAAGGACCCGGGCAGCTGGATATCGTACCGTTTTGCAGCACTGCGGATATCCAGGCAAAGTCCGTTCCATTACTGATCCATTGTGACACACTCAGACCAGGCTGGTCATCCGTTTTTATCGTCATGGACGAGTTGAGCTGGCTGGTATTGGCAAAAGCATAGTGGCCGCTATAAAGGGCGCCCGCCTCGGCACGGGCTGCTTCTTCGATTGCTGGAATGAGGACTCCTCCAACGATGTCTATGGATAGATTAGGATCTTTCCTCGAGTCTAATTGCTTATCATCTCCTGAAACGTACCTAAAAGATTGAAATTTGCGTTGGGCGGTAGCTCTCCCGCTAAAAGAACTGATATTCCAATATCATAATCGGGAACTGTCGCCGATCAAGAGTTGAGTCAGCAATTATAAGGCACAAGGGCCACTGTCGACTAAATATGTAGGACTACGACACCTAACAGTCTCTCTAGCTTGATTTATAGAAGCTTCATGATACGTACTTATGGCTAGAACAGAACTATAATCGCTGATTCGCCCGGCCTTGTTGAACGCCGTAATCCAGCGATATGGTTGTCCCGCAACATTGATCCTCCTTGCTCCCCACTACAAGATATAGGATCAGTAGATGGTACTTTCAAGCGGAATTGAGAGGGAATCGATATCAAGGGGATTTTTCAAAACGATGGAACCAGCTCAGAAAACGAATTGTATGGGTGCAAAAGCTGGCAAGACAGAAAGAATACAACTTCAGAATTGCTCACCGGGGCGCCAACAGCCGCGTGCGGGTCAGTGGAGAATGAAAACGGCTTGAGCCAGCGTCGAGTGATGACTGGATCAAGAATTTTATAGCTAAGTATTGCACGCCCAATCTCGGACAGATCCCCTACGGACGTGTAAATGTTCCCCGCTCTTTGGCACAGTCAGCTTTGAAAACCGTTCAATAGAGAAAAGAAGAAGGAAACATTAGACAGGGAAGGTATTCTTTCTTACCCAGCGGCCTCGCCTAGATCGAACGACCATCCTGTCGAGGCCGGATCACCTGGAATCAGCCCCCTTGCGGGCTCAGGGGCTCTTAAAAATGTGCTGTTCAGACCAAGAGGCTTGAGAACTGTTTCCTCTAGTAGGGATTCAAAGGTCTTCCCAGTAATGGTCTCCAACGCGTATCCGCTGAAATGTCTTCATTAACCTAATACTCTTATCGGAGTTATCAAATATTTAGTCTTTTACTTACAGAAGTTGGAATGCCACGTTGGAATACGCAGCAGTCATGAACGGAGGTAACGATGGACTTGGCATCATTAGTGTAATTCAGATAGATAGGGGCTCGGAAGTATGCCATATAGAAGATAACTCACTAGAACTGCTCAATACCAATGAAGAACTCTATAGGAAATGTGAGTAGAAGTCATCCAGCCGATCGAGTAACTTACGATCCCTATTGCAGGTAGGGAAATCCCCACAAGGAGGCTGCTCTTGAGCACTCAATGGAGGGAATCCATACTCCAGCACATTGTCTCGCGTTGACGGGGTTTGCGTTAATTCTCCCAACAGGCCGTCTAGCTTCTGTTTAGTTCTTACTTGAGAATGTGAATTTATAAGAAGACCATCATCACCTACAGTCTCGTGGGATGCCTGTCATTTGCGTCGCCAGCCCCCCAATTGTAACTTTTTCCCATGCAGTATCAGAAACGGGGTCCGAACGATTCGCTAATGTCTGGAGCTCTGGGACATATTTTGTGATAGGTTCGTTCCATATGGTATCCCCGGCATTGATAAGGAACGTGTAAATCGTATAGATTTTCGTCAAACTTCCCAGACGGAAAACTGTGTTCTCGTCCACTGTCTTGACTCCTGTGGTGTTCAATGTCGCCAGCTTCGGTGCCGTGTGGAGCACTGAGAACACAGGATCTGGCTCGTGTGCTGAGAAAACCTCCAGTGCGAAAGAGTAGTTCTGTGCGCTATCTGTGATGCCCTTGAACGTCTCAGTCAAGTTCGATATGGCCGCCTTCACAGCGTCGCTCTCTGAGATTCGTAGTGGTTTCGGAAATACAGGTCCTTCAAGAGGACAAGTCGGAGCAGCGTTGCATGCTGGCAGGAGACAAGCTGCTGCTATAGCGATAATCCTGACAAGCATGGCGGCGGGCTCAGATTGACGATTGACATTGACTATCATCAGGCAAATAAAAACCTCGCTTTCGTTCGTCTACGCTGGCCACATAGTCAGAGCTCTAATCGCAACGAGACAGTCCCCGACCGTTCAGTTGGTTCACAGGGAAAATTCCAAATAGAAAGCCTCGATTCCTGGTGATGACGAGGTAACCAGCTAGTTACTATAGAATATCGAGCAAGCGAAACGACTGTATGATATATTGGGACGGATATTACTTGGCAGGACCGGCCATTATTATAGCAAGGTTGTTAATTGTCATTGGCTCAATCCTCGATATCTTATCGTCAAGATCATCCGGATCACTCAGAGATTGAAGGTCTGTAAGCGGCAGCTGATTAAGGTTAACAGAGTCGTACCGCACCGTTGCCGCACAGAAGAGTGCGCGTCCCGGGCGGGTAAAGCCTTAAGAAGAAGGAAGCTTTGATCTGCGAGTAAACCGTACACCATCCTCCGCCACGCAGAAGGGGACGGTGATCCTAGTGTAATGCAATGCTACCATCATACGCAATTAGAAAACAGCCACGTGATCTGGTGTTAACATCGAGTATGTTCGGGTTCCCTTTTAAATATGTCTGTTATCTGTGCTCACGTATACCGCCGTTCCAAGACCCTAAGCTAGCCACTTCAGAGTTGCAAGATTGGTGGTTCCGAGGGATAAAGTGCCACGGAGGCGGATAAACTGTCTCCAATATAGTGGCCAGTCTAGAGCTGTCTCGACCGACGGATGAGAGCTACAGTGGATAAACTCTCCAATTTAAGAGATCTAGCTATCTCCTGATATTATTGGAAGCTTGATGTGTTCTACCTCGGAAAATTCAGGCACAAGGTGGCATTACGGGCTTCGACAAGTTAAGCATACGTGCACAACAACATCACACAGTACAAGAATCTTCAAAAACTCCAAGAGTTATGCCGTACTAATCGAAAGATATTTATACCGTGGTCTAGATTATACTTATCCGATAGTTTAAATCATATTTATACCGCGGTTTAAATGTTGCTAGATCTTTTTCTAACATAAGCGAGCACAAATCTCAAGAGAGAGTTATATAGTTGCAACATAGGTATCATATTAGAGTTTCTATACAATCTAGAATCGGAACATGATACTTGCGCTAGAGCTGTCATGTTCAAGACCGTAATTAACTCAATGTTGCCCAATGATTCGACTCGACCAACAAAATGTGAAGAGAAGAATCAAGCTTTATATTGTCTACAGTATATATCTGTAAATACTTCGCAAAGACAACCGCCGGCAAGACCATAGTATTGCTTTGTACCGATTCATATCTGTTGTTATAAAATTTATTGTTTATCATCGATATTAGAACCGCATACATTCGCGACGAGACAGGTAACTTCACTAAAAACTGAACTTACGGTCTCAATCCTAGCCAAATACCTTGCGCCGACCAAGTAATCATCCGTACGCCCAACAGGTACCTGCGAGTACCAATGTATGGTGAGCATAATGCCGGACTCTTCAAGTATAAACACTCTCGGTCCAGGAATTCACTTGCAACCCGGTCTCGGCCATATTCACGTCTTTCAAGTAATCGAGCGGCATCCATACAAGGTGACCTTTGACTTTGTCGAGCTTCGCGCGAATGTCCTCTGGTGGGAGGAATCGGTCAAAGATGTGGCCCGACTTGACGTTCTTTGGGGGCAGATAAAGGTTATAATCGTCGAATGTTTTGACTGAGAAGGCAAACGCATAAAATTGCATTAGTAATTAAGAGCTTCCAGGGGACGGAGCGTTCTTATTCGCAATTACGGGGGTACTTACCATAATCATCAGGATCCGCGTGGAACAGATGTCTAAAAATCGTGGTGTTGGTGGTGGCGCTGTTGGTCCACTGCTCCCACAGCTTGTCGCTCAAGGGGTCTTCGACGAACTTGTAACTCTCGTCTCGATCCCATATATCATTTGGCGAATCTTCACACGGAGGTTGAGCATTAAGGTCATTGCTTGCATCGTGCTCCTGCGGTGGTAATAAGCCCAAGTGTTCCCGCCATAGATAACGTCGCAAGGTAGCAGCATGCCTGCCAGCCTCGAATGGCTGGCCGTCCATTGTGCTCTGGATCTTGGCAGTATCTTCCATGACAATAGAGAGCTCGCTATCGTGATGGCCTTCTTGACTACGGTCGTTCAAGTTGCTTGACCCGCAAATGACGATGCGGTCATCCACAATGAGTACTTTGGCGTGGACATAAAGCTCCTCCTGTATCCAGTTGTGAACCTCTTCTTCAGGGTTACCATCCCAAGGCTCATCTGAAAGCTTTCCTGTTCCAGCCATGGCATGGTGCGCCACGCTAAAAACTGATTTGGGCCCTTTGTCCCTCGGCTTCGCATCTTCAAAGCGCTGTTTTGCTTGCGCACTCTCCGTTCTCTCTTTTGACTCCTTCTCCTCCTCGGCCGTGCCCATGTGCTCGTCGCGCTCGCCCTCGACATCCGTGCTGCCGTGAATCCCGGAGCTCATAATCTCCTCAGCCTGAGCGCGCTGCACTTCCTGATATTTGACGCCAGACTTTTCTTCCTGCTCTTGCATAGAAGGAGTTTTGTTGAGGCGGTCGTAGGATCGGAGGTTGAAAATGAAGATATGGTTTGTTGGGTCAACACCTTGTGCGCGAATCTGCTCGAAGATAGAGTGTTCGCCACGACAGATTGACTTGTACTGATAATCCATAATGGCACGCGTTCCCACCGCGGCGTCGTCGCGTAAGTCGCCAGCGAATCCAGGTATCGCAGGGATGATAATAATAACACGGAATTTTCGGCCTTCCTTTCCAGCTCTGACGCACGCTTCCACAATGGCGCTTCCAATCGTGTTGTGGATAGGAGACTGCTGGTCACCTGTGGCCGTGATGAAGAACTGATTTTCAATGTAAACGTAGTGTTGAGCGTTGCGAATCACCTCTTTATATGCATTCTGAATGCTGTGGTCTCTGAGTATACCGCTCGACCAGTCAGCACTAGACCTGACGATCTGTGCATGTACTGTTCCCCGATTGTCAAGGTTCTTTGTTTCGACGGGGGTTAGAGGGTGAAGAACATAATCACCCACAGGGCTATGTGAAACCGAACGTTAGTAATCGCTCCTAAGAATATGAAAATTCCGACGTCGAGTGAATAGGAGAAACACAAAGGAGAACGAGAACCAAGAGTAGCTAAGAGAGAGAGACAGGAGCTGTCTTACTGTTTAGGTCGCTGCACACCAATCAAGTCTTCATCATCCCCTTCACGGCCTCGCAACATGATCCAATCAAATCCTTCAGTACGCTTATACTTGTCGCGCTTCACGAAATTCCAGCGAAGGACAAAGTGCTCGGCGATATCATAGACGCACGGCCCTATGACGCCCATTGACACATCATGCCATGGCATTCGACCATATTCGGCCTTGCTTAGTTCGTTTTGCTTCCAATCTTCAACTTTCTGGAAGTCCATGATGCGATTGTTGTTGAAGTCTTGGCCAGGCCAAATTTCGTTCGCAACGCCCTCAGGGTGCACATCCGCGAGAGAATGCTGATGATTGTCCCAACGACCAAAACATAAATCCAGTCCACCAATAAAGGCCATCGCGTAGTCTATAACGATGAACTTCTCATGATGAGCCCAGTAGAAAGTCATGTCTGCAGCATTTTCAAAGACGTTATGATCAGGATGGCGCATGATCGTGATGTTACCGTAACCTGGAGAGCCCTTGGGGCAGAGGCTTTGGAGGGCATGCTTTGTGTGCTCAGAGTTACAAGTGAGGGCGGCCTCAACCTCGCGGTAGACGATGACATAGATTTTTACGCCAGCCTCGGCACGACGTTTTAAAATGGCGTCTAGGCGCCATTCTTGGTTAAAGTGTGGAGGTCTCCTCAAGAACAACTCAGGAGACAGCCACCAGTCCGCGATATAAATCGTCTCCTTGGCTTGCTCTAGTGCTACGGATACAGCCTTTGGCATTCAGGTCAGCATCGTCATAGTAATGCTAAGACTTCGGGACTGGACTCGGGAAAATATACATACCCAGAAGTAGTCCCTTCCGTCGACATACCATTTGATGATGTTGTTCTCGCGTTCGGGGAAGTACGAGTTGAAGCGATGCTCCCCGGCGATCCTGGCACGCTTCTCGTCGCAAGCCTTTTCATGCTCCTCGTCATGACGATGCTGCGGGTTGAACTGTAGACGAGGAGGACCACAGGTGTCAGTCAGCTAGATATTACTGGGATCTGGATATCTAAGATATATGATATCCGGGAAACGGGACGTACGATATTCCCGAGTTTCCCAATCTTGTGCCTAGCACGTATATAGTCAGCGAGCGTAATTAGTTAAGACGTGTCTGAGTGAATAGGTCAAAGTACTTTCTATGGTTGAGGGCGACCTTGGCGTCCTCCAGGTGAGTGTCTTTTAGCTTTTCCTTTAGTTCATGGAAAGGATGCTTCAACTTGTCAGCAAAGTTGTGGTGGCCCTCATCCTGATGGTCATGCGACTGGGACATTGTGGCTATAGGTAGAGTTGGAGGTGCAGGTGGAGGTGAAGGTGGGGGAAGCCTCAGCTGGTTCGGCGATGCAAAAGGCGACGGTGAAGACGGTGAGGATGGTTGATGCTGGTATCGATAATGCGAACAGATATTTCATCCAAATAAAACTAATGAATAATAGCGGTAGCCATTGCACGCTATTCAACTTATCATCATTGGTGTATTCATGAAGATCATGCGAGAGGAAACTTGAATGAACGGGAAGGGATAAAGGATAAAGGATCTAAAGCAGGCATAGCGAGGGGTGACGTCACACTTAGAGGATTGACTTAGTTAAGCTGAGACAAGCTTGTGTTGTAGCACTTTGAGCACCTACCTGCCAGCCCGCCATCATGTGCTGCATCTAGTGATAAGACTAGCCAGGTAAACTAGCTCCCGGCGTAGCGGTTGTTTTAACCTGCTTTGTCCTACTGTATGTCAGTTTGAAGTTATTCTTGGTTCCTGTTGGATCTGCACAGCGAGCAAGGAACCAATCAACACTCTAGCTGTCCCGATCTGAGCGCCTTTTTCGGCAACATCGTGCCGAGCCACGATCCCTCGTGAAAATCAACTTTGCAAACATACCATATACTACGTATATAGGAATATATGTTGAAGAGAGCGGCCCAGCATCACGTACCATGCCGATTACCATGCCAAGCGCCATGAGAAGAAAAGTGACACGTTGAGTGGCGCCTGGTTCCAACAATGACGGGCTGAGAGACACTTCCAGTTGTGTACACCTTCCGCACACTGCTTTCTAGCACCCCTAATTGTATTCTTTGAGGCACCCATATCATTTCCACCTCTTGCGGCAGCTCCCCACAGCGGCCAGCATCGCGCCGACAATCTTGGTAGGATATCATGACGCTCCAGTCAAATACGATGGAACCGCGCAAAGTTGCTAAACGCCTGACAGCCCAACCTCATGGGCAATGTCTTTCGGCGCAGCCCTCATATTTCATGCTCGGCCAGAACACGCTCCCAGCTGTTATGCTTCAGGGAGGCGGTATTAGTAGGATGTGATTCGCTGGAGAACTTAAACCGAAGGCACTGGGTTAGAGCTTTGGGGCGCTGCCTTACACGGATAGCTGCAGAGTGTGGTGGTTCGTGAGTGGTGCCCTGGCAAGAAGCGCCAATAGGAGACATACTGGAGAAGGCCACTCGGAACGACTTGGAGCACCGAGCTCCCATTTGCATCTATATAAAGCGAATCCCTGCCTCGGAAGAAGGGTCTGTCTGCGGGCGAAGAACTTGAGGATGAGGATCATGAATTTGAGGGTTTGTAGAGACTATAATGGAGATTATGACGAATCGCTGCGTGGATTTGAAATCTCACTTCTTCATGCCCATGTGTCTTAGCCATTGCGTGGACGATGTTTGTGTGGACATAGAGTTGGGCAAGCAGGCAGCTTGCGTGCGGAGACAGTTGGGACGGAGCATTCAAAGGGGCAATACTCGGGAGCGAAGATAAGGGCCATCTATGTGTTTCAACATGATTCTTTCTTTCCCATTTGTCTGAGAAATCTGCAGTGCCTGTTCTCTGTGGCTTGCCCTAAATTTATCAAAGCGAAGTCTTGTTCAAGACGGCTTCGTTCGCAAAGAACTGTGCCTTTATAGCCCAAAGTGGACGAATCTTCATGGTGAGGGCATTCGCGAGAATAAATGTACCAGTATTTATACTCTGCACAGATAAGTGAAAAAGAGTATAGGCATGTGGGGGTATACCCCGCAACCGAAGCTAATTAAGTAATTTAGGTATGTATAGGTAGGTACTTAGTATAGGTATGTATTGGTAAGGTCCCCTAACTACCTAGGTATGTAGGTAGTGTAGTATCTACCTATAGCACGGTGTAGTGAAGTCTTAGGGAGCGAGGGGCCCAGACTTAGTAGGAGAAAGCGGGGTGCCCTGACGAATGAGGGGTCCCTTCTGCTGTAGCAACTCCTGCTGCACCAATAGCTAGCTCAGCCTGGGTTCTGCAACAGAGCACAACACAACTCACAACACATAAAACACAACAGCTTGTCTCGACTCGACTAGTCTAGACTACCAAGGTGGACAAATTAAGATTAACCCCTGAGTCTATTGACGTTGATTGACCGCCTCCTTTCATTTCTGTCCTGTCCATCTCCTTACCTACTCAGGCACGGTTTCCCCTCCTCCCCTTCGTCTCAACGACGCTCATCTTCCTTGTTTTCTTCGCTTCTTCTTCTAACCAGCATACGAATACAGACCTATTCATCTATTTCTACTTAATCGGAAATACGAACGTTGACAACCATGTCTGCCCCCGCCGTACCCGAGGGAGCCACGCTGCTCTCGACCTTCAAGCGGTCCTTCGTCGATGTTCCTATTGATGCCGACAAAGACAACGCCATCTCAACCACCGAATTCCTCGAGGCCGCCGAATCCCTGACTACCATGTTCGGTCCGCAGCTTCCTTGTCCCTCCATCATATGCCCGCCTCGGAATCTAATCCAATTCTCCTAGACGCCCTCGGATCCATTGCCTTCTCGCCCGTCAAGTCCGACATGCTGGGAAATGTCAAGGTGTGCCTCTACCCACACCAGCAGAGCCCCTCTCACCCACTCGGCCTTCTGAGTCCCGCTATCTGATATTTCTAAAGCGGCTAACTTTGGCAACAAGAAAATCCGTGATCGCCAGCTGGCTGCCCCCGCCGAATCGGACACCCTCCAAGCTCTCGTCCTCAACGAGCTCAAGGCAAAGTCTCATAAGGCTACCGAGGGCCTCGTGTGGTTAGTTCGGTACGTAGTCACCGTCCTCGTCGTCGCTGCCGTCAATGTCCTGTCCATCAAGCAGCATGCCGCGAATGCTGACTCCCAGAATATAGTGGTCTGGACTTCACATGTATTGCATTGAGCCAGAATCTATCGAAGACCACCGAAGAGCTAGCGGACTCGTTCCGCGGCGCCTACGGTGCCACCCTCAAGCCTCACCACGGCCTTCTCGTTAAACCTGTCTTCTCAGCTGCCATGAGTGCCTGCCCTTACCGCAAGGATTTCTACCCAAAGCTGGGAGCTGACCAGGACGCCGTCGCTGCTGAGCTAAGGACCTACCTAGCGTCCCTCGAAAAGATAGTCGGCATTCTCAAGGGTTTCCAATCCCGGAAGGAGGCCAAGTGGTAATTAACAAGACGCCTGTTCAACGAAGGGAGAAGGGGAAAAGCGACTGTTCTCGTGGTTTCATTGGCGTGCGAATGGATCACCTAGACCGTTAGAGCAGAGTAAAAAGACTATATTTGAAAGGCTTCCGAGACGGCTGGCTGAAATGAACTTGCAAAGCAACAGAAGCAAAACAGAACGAGCAACGAGAAAGAACAGGTCAAATGTGAAGAGCTGAGGATACCGACTATAGAATCTGCTATTTGATATCGGCACCCATGGCCTGTCTCTTGCCATCAGATCACCTCGTTTGATACATCGTGATTCACTTGGTCTAGTCAATACGACTGTATCGATAAAAAAAAACAAAAACAAGGATTCGATGTGTCGGCCGATTGGGTGTTCTACCAGATACTTATATTAGGAAGGCCTTACCGATGAGACTTCGCCTAAGTCTGTATTTGTCGTGACGTGGAGGACGAATGTTGTCGAAAAGTTGGGTGTAGCTATGAAACGCAATCTTATACCCGGGTACAGAGTACAGTATGTTATAAGCTGACTAAGGGCCTTGTTGTTAAGATTCGTATACTAAGAATAGTGGCCATCGGAATAATGATGTAACGCTCAGTGAAGCCCTGACTACACTTAGCGTTCGTATTCAAGCTGAATACTTACCTGGCTCGCCTAGGTAGGTTTGGAAAAGAGAGGTGAAGGTATATAGTGGTAGTGGGAAGGGTGTGCGGGGCTATAGTCTCGACGGGGATGCCGACAACCCCACGTCCTCGATAATTGTGCCCGGAATGGGAAAAGAATACTCAGGGCTTACGGTACAGATACTATATGCGTTAGGTACCTCACCATACCTCTGATCCCAATCTTCAAAGTCAGGGCCTTGCTAACCCAATTACAGATAGATATATCCAAGCGCTTGCAGGCAATAAGCGGATACGAATTTGCCAAGAGATTATCAGGTTAGTTGCATGCTATTACGACAGCGCTCAGCTATTTACTGTACTGTACGCCACCACTGGACATGAAGTTTTCGAATTCTCATGACGCCAGCAATCTGATGATACCTAACCCATCCCTTTCCAGTTAATTTGGAGAGTCCCGCCATTGACGATGCTACTTGGCTGCTAGCTATACCGTGCTAGCTTGGGGCATTACTAACTACCGCCCGGCCCGTTATGAGTGGCAGGGGAGGGTGATTGGCTCCAGGGGAACGAGAGCTCGTATTGCTGACGGCAAGCTTTCCATTATCGCTCTATCACGATGTTTTTTTTGTTTTTCGCGGCGAGTGGACGCATAGCATCGTCGAACTATCGTGATAATTACCACCCAGTGTTCCGCGGAGCAGGGCTGATGCAGATCCTTATGTTACTAGTCATGCTCCGACAGACTTGATATAAAGGTCTTGGAGTTTCTACCGAATGAGAGAACCCGTTCACCATCAGCATCATAGTCGCAGCTTCGCCTTCAAGTGTCTAGGATAACATCAGCATCAGCGTAGGCCTCATCACGAATAACAACTCCTAATATTTCACCATGGCCAAGTTCACAGCTCTCCTTGCAGTTGGCGCCTCCAGCCTTGCCTCTGCGTCCCCTCTGCAAGCTCGCCAGGTCATCCCGCACTACCCTCCCAACTCTCTGTCCACTGGATTCCGTCTGGTTGCCAACGTCACCGACCCGGCGACGGATCTGACCCCTTCGGTCGACGGCTGGGAGCTCCAGGGCATCCACACTGGAGCTGGACTGAACGACGCTGTTCTGACGTCCGAGACCGGCAGGATCTTCTACCACAACGGTAAGTGACAATCAAGCCCTCGCTCAACGCGCAGGTTCATAAGCTAGAGTGCTGACAAACTCCACCAGGCACTGCGGCCGAGATCCGCTTTGGCGAGGGAAGCATCCTCAGCGATGGCGGAAGCCCTCCCTTCCCCTACGGCATCTACGTGCAGACAGAGGACCAGTTCGACGCGACGTACCCGGCGGAGCACGACGTGGCCATCAACGTCGGCTCGGGCACCATCGGCGTGTCTCTGCTCGCCTTCCCGGACCCGTACTTCTACCTGACCGCCCACGCGCAGGGCACCTACGTCGCCTGCCCGCGCACGGTGCCGTACTACAACGCCGAGTACGTCGTCGTGCGCTTCGCCTACGACAACTTCGACCCAGACACGGCGCTTCCCGTGCGCAATGTGCCCGAGGGCTGCACGGCCATCACCCTGATCCCCGAGTGCGACACCCTGCCCGAGCTCCCCGCGGGCAGCATCTCCAGCCACGAGTTCGCCGCTAGCTCCAAGTGCTACGAGGACGTCTCCGCCATCAACTGGCCTGAGTACGGACCTTAAGTGTCGCCCCTAATGGCTCTTGTGCGGGCTGCTGATGGGGAAGCCCAATGTGAGAGGGGGAGCTGAAGCTATACGAGGAAGTCTGAAGGGAAAGAAAGGGGGGGGTGGAAGACGATTGGGTCTGACAGGATTAGCGAAAAGTGGCACCTACTATTTAATACTGATAATCTTAATAGACTCATCTTGCACCTAAAGGCGCTTATTTGGTATAATCTATGAAAGTTTCTCACATGGCAGTGATACGTCATCCCGACAGTAGTGTGTTTGCTGATGTATACCGCAGACGTTTTAATTCATCTAAATTAAGAGGGTCATCAAAATCTCTAAGGTGAAAGAATCAAATTAGACGCAGCGAAGCCGTATGTTTCAAACCATGAGTCTACAGAAAAGCCTACCCGTATTGTTTAGCTTGAGGGCCGGTGAACCGCTGGGCGCGGTACCTGTTCCAAAGGCCCTCTTTCCTGTAGCGCATTTCATCAGATTGGTACCGCTCTCAAGAGTCCTGAATTCTTGCCATTATACTGGTGCTTATCATCAGTTTAACGATTATGCGAGCAATTGGTATAGTAGAGCGCGTGTGACTTCTAAGTCACATTCTGTCAGTACAATAGCGATTATTCTGGGAAGTTGAGCGACAGGCGTAACCTAATCTCATCGATCGACAACAGCTACTTAACGTAAATTGTTCTCGTTGGTTTTGATTTATCTCGTTTCTATTTTACCAACCTTACTTTAGTAATATTCGTGAGCGAATATTTCATTGCCAAACTTTCAGAGAGAAATCAAGGTTACCAATAGGTAAGGCCATCAAGGCACGAGATGGTTGCTGTCGGTTGAACTACGGTGCTAACACCAATGATGACGACTATCAGACTTCTGAAATCACTCCAGGTTGTTTCAAGACAGTTCCAATCATGGGGCGGGGCGGATACCAGCTGCTGAAGTTTCAAAAGATTATCCACCAACTATTGAAATTGTATCTCCCAGAGCCACTAAACAACATGGGCAATGATCTTCCGTGGTCCCAAAACAGCAATCCTCGCAGTACGGCCGCGTTGGACGGAACAAGCTGAAAGATCGAATTCTGAGCGTGCGTTCTCAAGTCGTCGTTATCTCATAGATGGAAGAAGACAGCAAGGCCATTCCTAAGAATCCACATGATGACGATCGTGGTGCGGAAGTTGCCGTGGGCGCTGGGACTCTAATATCTACTTACTGACCTCATCACCAAGACGCGGCCGTACTGCTTCCGGGGTAGCAAGCATATGCGAACGGCACTGCCCAGATACGAATCATCGGGCTGGTCGTCATGTAACACTTATATAAAGGCACAACATGATCATCTCACGGAAATAGGCTTGCTAGGCAACCTCGAGGATAATTGCTCAACTCTTCATATAGCAAACTACGGGTTGTTGAGACAGATTGATCTTGCTTGATAAAGATGCAGGTCCTCAACACTCTTCTCCTCGGGGCTTCCCTGGTAGCAGCTCACGGTTATGTCAACGATGCGACCATTGGCGGTGCGGTATACACGTTCTACCAGCCTTACACAGACCCATACACCAGTCCTACCGTAAGTAATCAGTTTTGTTGCCTACCTACAGAGGAAGAAAAGATGATAATTCAGCTATTACATGAGTGACTAACATTACATCAAGCCTCAACGTATCTCGAGACCCATTCAAGGCAACGGTCCTGTTACGGACGTGACGTACGAGGACCTTCAATGCGGTGGGTGGACCGATGGCGGTATAGTTGGATCTTCGCCGGCTGCGCTTCATGCCCCGGCCGCCGCCGGTTCTACTGTTACACTTCGTTGGACCTTGTGGCCGGATAGTCACGTTGGACCGGTCATGTAAGTATATTATTCCCTCCCACCATTTTACCGAGTCCTGTGCGAAGCAAGATGTCTACATTCATGCTTCATGTCGCGTCTTCCGGGGCTTTTCTAATAAGCCCCGAGAAATTGTATCCCCTACGGTATGTCGAGGCAGCATCTAACTAGCTCTGCGCAGAACTTACATGGCGCGATGCCCTGACAGTGGTGAGTAAACTGCACAGCACAAGCTAGCATTAGGACAAGACTGATTCAACTGCGCAGGCTGCAACGATTACATGCCTGGCGACGCCGCCGTGTGGTTCAAGATCGCCGAGGACGGGCGGGACGGGACATCCAACACGTGGGGCGACAGCCCTCTCATGGTCTCCGGCAATAGCGGTTACCAATACACGATTCCTTCATGCCTGGAGGCCGGATACTACCTTGTCCGTCATGAGATCATCGCCCTACACTCCGCATACGAGTACCCAGGCGCACAGTTCTACCCAGGCTGCCACCAGCTCCAGGTGACAGGATCAGGCTCGAAGACTCCCTCTTCAGGTCTTGTCTCCTTCCCTGGCGCATACAAGGGCTCGGATCCCGGTATCACATACGACGCCTATCAGGCTCAGACTTACACTATCCCGGGACCTGCGGTCTTCACCTGCTGAGAATACAGGGGCTGATGGATGATGTATATTTGTTCTAAGGAGGGTATTTCAGGAGCAACTTGTAGCTAGATCCTCATACACACAGAGAGAGTACTGAATATACACTGTTATATCAGAGCTTCGTAATTTCCAGCAGTGCCATTATCGTTCATCTCCTTATCGACGCCATTCCTCGCCTTTTCCTGGTTTTCTCTCCGTGGCCACGGCCACCACCCTTCCATCGGCATCTTGTCGTAAATTATGTTGAACCGAACCGTTGGTGGGTCGAACTGATATCCGTAAATCTGATGTTGAAATTGATCCGATGCCCATACAGACCCGATAAGCCCTCGTGACAATTGGCTTAGGTCGAAGTTGTACAAGATCCGAACATCCACTGCCTGCACGGCAAGAGAGGCCGCCCAGCGCGGTGGTTGGTTTAAGTCTTGGAGGTCTGTCGGATTGTGTCGCGTAGCCTCATTTTCGGATGCGGACCATGGGGTCTGGCACTTTAGTTCTGGGTCATCTGGCGTCACTGCCATGGCGAGAAGGCAACGTTGCCAATAAGATACAAGATACGATATTTAGTACTAAATGAGATTCGTAGAAAATGGCTTAGCTTTCCCTATGTATGGAAGAAAAGGATACTGATGCAGAAATGCAGCTCGCTTCTTGTCTTAAATATGTCTCCGTTTCATTCAGAGTTGGCTTTTTCATAGAGTTAGACTTTATCACAGCACAAAGCCGTAGCACGCTATCATTATCACCATGCTAAACTATAACAGCAGCGTAACCAGGCTGACATACTTCGCTATGCTATCATGCAAAACCGAGTCTGTTGATGCGCGATAGCGCTCAGGGGCTTATATTTGGCCGACAACCCACTTTGGCGTGACACATCCGAAGTTTCTTATTCATTACATGGAAGGCGTAGTAGGCTTGTGGCAGGCACGGGTTGAGTGCCCATATGACGCCCCTCACAATACATGCCTGTACAATCGTCTCACGATGATGAGGCAAGAAAGCATCACCATCGAGCGTCATACTGATGCCATCGGAACCGATCGTTGTGGATGACGACGAACAGCCCGACCAGCCCGACCAGCCCGCTCTTATGCTCATGGCAGTCCACCGACGATCCGGCGAACGGGACTTTGTCACCCGGAACGACGCGGCTGCTGCCGCCCTGGAGTCACTGGCCAACGCACAAATCCCACAGACTGACGAGCCTGCAATGCCTAACTTCTCTGCCGTAAACAGTTTCTTCGAGTGGCCAGTATCCATCCATTACCCTAACAACAATCAATATCACCACCCAGCACAACAGGCTTTTCAATCATTTATTTTTTGCTTCGAGGAGAGGTCTTGGCGCAAATTTCGGTCGAGATTACTCAGCCATTCGAAAGCCCGTTTAATCAGGTCTGAAAATTAAGAATTTTAACATCCAGCTCGTGTGATGCACTACGTAAGAATCCAGTGTGATGGACAGCTAGGTTCGTGAGCTCTAGTTGTAATGTTTTCCCAAGCAACTTCACTGTCGAGGTTTCCACAAGTGTATCCAGCCCTGTGTTATTGTACGTCAGAGCAGCGGCCCACAGCTGCTTTCGGAAATGATATTGTCAAATGAGGGAAGTTGCAAGCTGTTCATGTTCCGGTATCGTGGCCTTTTGGGATATTTTTTCCCTCGCTTCTCTTCCTCTTCTGCTACCAAAAAGTTACTTACCCTATAGCAAATACCCAGCAAAACATAAGATATGACAACGACTGCTCTTATATCGCCTCTTTAAAGGCGGAGAAATATGAGAAATCGAGGCGAAGGAGGGCTTGCCCTCAGCAGATCGTAACAACAAGACTACCGGCACGCTGGCACTATAAAGTAAAAAGAATCAACACCAAACATAAGTATTAAATATTATCACCACCATCGTCGTCGATAGCATAAAAAACCAAAAAAAGAAAAGTACAAAAACTGGTTTAAAATTGGCCAGCTTCATCATCGATAGCGCCGTCTAACCTCCAATGACTAATTTATATTTTGCCGTGAGTGGGTGGAAGCAAGGGAGTCTTGCCAATCCAGTAACGCAGAGGAGAGAGGGGCAGAGAAGGCGATTGATTACGTGTATTTTCGGTCTATGATGTTGCGAGATGAGAGTCTCCAAGATTCCGCCAAGGCTTGATTAAGCGTAAAGCGGACCCGCGCCATTCAGGGCGAGATGCTATGGGCTATCCTGTTTCCATGCCGAAAGAATACCGTCTCGGGGTATTTACGTAGCGACACGATGGTCGAAGGTTGGTGAATGGTTTCGTAGGTAACATTGTGTATAAAAAAAGTAGATTGCTTGATATTGTCAGATGTAAGGGGGAAAAGGCGAGTATCTTGAATAAAGAGAAATGAAAAGCTCATAAATATGGGTTTCTTGCCGATCAAAGCGATCCTAACCTATTGCGCCGCCTTAGAGGCTGCGGGTGCGGTCACGGCGGCGGGTCTATCGGGCCATCACGGACACGAACGGGAGAAAGCGCCGGCGTTCTTCCTCGCAGGCGACTCGACGACGGCCGTTGACGGCGGCTGGGGCAATGGGCTCCTCACTCCCTTGATCGAACCCGCTTGGGGCGTCAACTTCGGACTCAGCGGCGCTACGACTGTGTCGTTCGTTGCCCAGGGCAGATGGGACAATGTCACGACGTACTTGGAAGAGTATGCGGCGGCGTATGATTGTTATGTTACTATTAGTGTAAGTAGGAAGTGAGATGGAGACTATGGGCTCGCTGGGGGAGATGAAGGAGGGGTCCCCGGGGATGGGGTTATTACAGTCCCCTTTCTTGGAAGATGCTGAGATGGTGGCTGACTTGTTGAGATCATAGTTTGGTCATAACGATCAGAAACCGGAGAATGGTGTTCCGTTTGAGTACGTGACCTTCAATTGATCTTGCTATTCCGTGCCCTTTCAGGGGTTGAGGCCTCGTACTGCTGTTGTATATCCAGACCGCAGTGTTGTTGAACATGTTGCCGACTACGTTGATCACTCATGAGCTAGCCGACTGACTCTAATCTCGAACAGCGTATACCAGCAGAACCTGGTCAACTTCGCCAACGAGGTGAAATCGCTGGGTGGTTCAGCAGTATGTACATCACTCTATCGCACCTTCAACGCGAAAGCCCGGGAACCCTGCCCTCCCTACCATGCTTGCGTCCCAACTATATGTATTCAGCTAACCACATCCACCCCTTCGAATAAACAGCTCCTCGTATCCTCCCTGACGCGCCGCGTCTTCCCCTCCGACCCGCACAACGCCACTGACTCGCTGCACAACGAGCGTTTGGCGGCCATCCACGCGGCCGAGGTGACGGGCTCCACCGTCATCGACCTCAACGGCGCGAGTCTCGCGTATGTCGACGCCATCGGCCGCGACGCCGCCTGGGAATACAACTGGGGCGACGACAAGGCCGACATGACGCATCTGAATCCCTGGGGAGAGGTCGTCTTCGGACGCATGGTGGCGGACCTGATCGTTCGCGCTAAACCGGACCTCGAGCGGTGGATCACGCCGAATGAGACTTTGAGTTATGATATTTGGAATAATTTGCCAGCTTGATGAAACTGGGATGTGAGGGGTGGATTATGCGGCGTGATCAGACACGAGTTAACAGTATCGTGATTGGAGGAGCAATTGGTTTTCGACCTTGCCGTCCGGTGGCATCTTGTTTCTGGTATTCACAATTTGTCGTGAGGTCACGCTAGCTATCAAGCACTGAAGACTACATGTGCATATTCAGATTTGACTCCCGGCCCATCTATGAGACTGCGCGCAACTGGGTGAGGATTGAGGCGCAGCAGGACTAGGACTATCTATCAACCGAAAGAACAGATAGAAACAGCTGTATGAGGGCTTGAATATATTGGATATAAGGCGTCTAACAGTTGAATGTCAAGCCGCGCCCTCAAACACATATCCACGCGCCCATATGTGACGTGACTAACGACACCAAGATTCAGTCGGGCCTAGAGTAAGTACATCGCGTTCATCTCGTGATATGACACCAAATGATTGCCTCATGATTTCTCTAAAGTGGCTGCTTTCTACCTTGTTTTTGCATTAACGCCTCTGGAATGCTCCCGCTCCCATTGCTTTTGGTGTTCTTCCTTTTTGATTTCTGACGTTGCCTTCATGGGAATGTTACCAGCCTCTTCCGGCCAACTTCTGCTCGGTCGGTAGCGTCCTTACGCTGATGCCAACCATGGCCTCGCCCAGGCCCTCGCTGCACTCGGCCACGACCTTAGCGTCCCGGAAGTGCGTCGTGGCGCGCACGATGGCCCGCGCGCGCTTCGCGGCGTCTCCGGACTTGAAGATGCCGCTCCCAACGAATACGCCGTCGCAACCCAGCTGCATCATGAGGGCGGCATCGGCGGGCGTCGCCACGCCGCCAGCTGCGAAATTCACCACAGGTAACCGACCGAGCTCGGCGGTCTGCTTCAGCAGAGTCGCGTCGCACCCGTACTCCCGCGCCAACTGTCGGAGAGCGAGGTCTCCGCCCTCGCGCAACGCGGCCTGTGCCGCTGCAATCTCCTTCTTTACAGTGCGGATGTGTCGTACCGCCTCCACTACATCGCCTGTGCCGGCCTCGCCCTTTGTGCGGATCATGGCGGCGCCTTCGGTGATTCGGCGCAGGGCCTCTGCTAGATTGCGGCAACCGCACACGAAGGGCACGTTGACTGGTGGTTGGTTGGAGTGTTAGTTATACTGAACCCCCTTCCGGTGATGGATAGTCTACACTTTCAAAGTTTCCTATGAAAGGAGGGGATCCCTGTTCAAGTGGCAAAGAAAGTACTGGACAAAGTCGTGGAAAAGAGACGAGAAATATATTCCAGAAATGCGAAAAAGGGGGTAAGGGTACTGCTACCACACAATCATAATACGTACAGTCAGACTTCTCGACGTGGAACTCGTCGTCGGCGGGAGTGAGCACCTCGCTCTCATCAATGTAGTCGACGCCGAGGGCCTCGAGGACCTGGCACTCGACGAAGTGGCCGATGCGGGCCTTGGCCATAACGGGGATGGTGACGGCGTCCTGGATCTCCTTAATCTTGGCCGGGTCGGACATGCGCGAGACGCCGCCCTCGGCGCGGATGTCGGCGGGCACGCGCTCGAGGGCCATGACGGCGCAGGCGCCCGCGTCCTCGGCGATGCGCGCCTGCGCGGCGTCCGTCACGTCCATGATGACGCCGCCCTTGAGCATCTGCGCCAGGCCCGCCTTGACGGTGAACGAGGCCTTGGCGGTCGTGCCGTTGTTGCTGGCGGCATTGTTAGTGGTGGCGGCGGCCGATGACGAGGGCGTCGTCACACTGGCGGCGCTAGCGCTGGCAGAGTCGTTCGTCATGGTTACTTGGTTAGATATATATATAGATGGCTAGTTCGCTCGCTCTCTTGCGTTGTTTTTTGTGGTCGTCTGTGGTAAAAGTTGCTTCTCCGAGGAAAAGGAAATGAATTCGCTGAGAGGGACAATTACACTTGTCTGTCAAGACTCGCTCGACTTTTCTTTCTTCGTTTCTTTCCTTTCAATAGAAGGCTAAATTGTTGGTACTGTTACGTCGCGGAACAAAATCACCTCAAGGTCAAATCTCGAAGTAAAAGTAGGTGGCCAAGAGGAGATCAGAAGCACTCGACAGCCGATACCGTCCCCTCAGTTCGACCCCAGATTTTTCAGGGTCTAGTCTTGACGAGTCTAATGTGGCACACGGCGCTGTGACACGGCAATCCCGGTTGGAGTGAGTCGGACAGTCAGTCAGAAGTCAGTCAATGGGTTAGTCAGTTTAGTTAGTTAGTTAGTTAGTCATTCATTCACAGGCCAAATCAGTCGCAGATTCCCACGGGCTTGTTCGTCGCGGAGGGCGAAGACCGGCCATCTTGAGGCTGCTAGATGTAACTTAACTGTCCCAATTGACCCGTCGGGAGGCGAGAGGGACGGAACTGGTTCAACTGAAGAAAGGGCGCGCCACTCTCTGTATGACACAATCGCCGCCGACGTCGGCGCGCACTACTGAAATCTCTGCCATTGTTCGCCAATTGCTCGATGTATCGGTGTTTGTTGTCGTGGTGTAGGTACACACTTGTACAGTGTAGGTAGGTACTTAAGACACTACTAGTGGTGGGAGGAAGTTGGGAGTCTATGACAATGCGATATCATACATACCTACCTACTATGTACATACGTATGTGCGGAAGGAGGTAGAAGAGGTAGGTACCAATAGCCAGCAATAACTGATCCATCGGTACCTAGCTTACATATGCATGCCGGCACTGCTAGTCTAGCTTGGGTTCCGCACGAACTAGAATAGCCTCCTTTAGACCGGCACTTTCCGGCCTATGCCGAGTCCCAAGTCGCCGTTTCTCGCTCCTCGTTCCGTCTACCATCCCTGCTCGTAATATGCCGTGCATCGTGCATTACACTGCGAATTGTCACCTCATACTTTACAAAATACCTTTCGTGTATAGAGTAAAAAAGCAGGTTCGAACGCATTAGCTTAAGCGGGACAACATATCTCAGGGGTGTAGCATATTCGAACGAAAGCTATTGAATTTTTCGAGCAAACCGCCCTTTCTCTTCCGCCCCCCTTGATATGGTCACCGTGGGCGTTCTGGCCCTCCAAGGAGGCTTCGCCGAGCATCTTGGCTTGCTAAAAAGAGCTGCAGACCATCTTTCCGTTGGTGCACCGCAGCGCGTTGTGAATCTCACCGAAGTGCGCACGCCCGAACAGCTCGCTACGTGCGACGCTCTGATCTTGCCCGGTGGTGAGAGCACGACGCTGTCGCTGGTCGCCGCGCAGTCCGGTTTGTTGGAACCACTGAGAGAATTCGTCAAGTGAGTTCTGCGAGATGCATGGTTGTCTCGCGAGGAATTTTGTTACGCTGACCGATATCTTCCCCTCGGGACAGGGTGTCTAAGAAGCCCGTATGGGGTACCTGTGCAGGATTGATACTCCTGTGTGAGGAAGCCAGCGCTACGAAAAGGGGCGGGCAGGAGCTTATCGGGGGACTCGACGTAAAAGTGCGCCGGAATCACTTCGGTCGCCAACTTCAGAGTTTCGTGCAAGACGTAGATTTGCCCTTTCTCAGCCAAAGCGAAGCGGAGAAGCAAGCTCCGTTTCCGGCCGTCTTTATTCGCGCGCCCGTGGTCGACGGCATATTGCATCCGCCCGATACGCCGGGACGTACTATCGAGATCCTAGCTAAGTATCCATCTAATGGGGAGGGAGATATAGTTGCTCTTAGACAGGGCAACGTGTTCGGCACGAGCTTCCACCCCGAGCTGACGGATGATGTGCGGATACATGTCTGGTGGTTAGATCAGGTCATCAAGGCGCTGCATGGAAATTGAACGAAAGGCTACATCACCCGATATATAGACTCACTGGAGCCCCGATCATCCCCAGCTCTCTGTCCGGAGACATCGCCGAATGACACCCGAGAAACTCTCAAACAGGGATTCGTCATCGCCCTGCAGCCAACAGAGGATGACGGCGGGACTACTGCCGCCTGACTTATTTACGCTCTCGGATTGAATTGAGACAGAAAACCCGAAAGCGCAGTCTCCCACTTCAAGTCGAGAGACCGCGCTCTCCTGCAGATCCATAGCTACGCTGTTCACAGCTCGTCTTCGCCGATAAGCTCGGCTCCAGACATTACCATCCGCGAAACCAACACCACGAAGGCGTTGGTCGTCCCAACCCCACGAACGCAAACTCAATGATCCTATCGTGTCGCGGAGGATTTTTCGGAGGAATTGGATAGGGTCAGTTCGATCCGATATCAAAGATACGTAAATAAAGATTTCTGTAGCTGGCGGCAGCATATTTTTAGAAATAGAGGAGCCACACCCATGGGCCGCGACCATTGAAGGCCGCCTAGCTAAGAAACTCCACCCTAGTGCCCACCGCCGTGTCTTGCTCCCTTGAATGAATGTCGTGACGGCAAAGTTGTTGATCTTATGCTTCTTGAGCGTACCAATGAGGATTTCGATACTAGACTGTTTGCCCAGCATTGCCGTATACCACTGAACCCTACCCCTGAGCAATAAAGACTCGTTGATAATCCGCTCGACGAACTCGACCTCCCCTCCTTCGCAGACCATCTCGACGGGCGCACCGGTGCACGCACTATGTGGCGGCTGCGATTTCTGCGCAGCGAGTTCCTGAAGCTCGGCGTCGGAAGAGTAAAACGGAGGGTTCACCATGACGAAATCAACAGTAGTGTCCCCGTCTAAGTCAGGAACCAGACTATCCGAGGCTCTCCGGTCTACGATGTGAATGCGCGCCTCGAGATTATTCAAGCGCGCATTCTCGCGGGCGCTAGCCAGAGATTCTGCATCGATATCCGTGGCGATGAAGTGCCAGTTGGGGCGCTGGACACATCCCAGAAGCGGATAGATCAAGCTTGCGCCCGTTCCAATGTCGACGCCCGTGACCTTCCGTTCCGGATCGTACTGCTGCGAGTATGATGGCGAGGTACTGTCGAGCAGCTCCTTCAGCCACAGTATGTAGTTATGGCGATTTGGTACGGGAGGACACAGGCGATTTGGCGGTAGATTGATCTGGATCCCGAAATCCACTTTCAAGAGCGTCTTAGTCAGCTGCATCACAGCCGCCGGGTCTGTGAAGTCTAAATGGGCACCACCTTTGAGCATAGCCCCAAACTCTGGATGCTGCAGACCGAGGCGATGGAAGTCTGGCTCTGTAGAATAAAGATTCGTATAGTAATCTTCTCTGCAGCTCCCCATTTCGTTCCCTTGGGCTTGTTGACCGCGCTCGGTTGGCTTGCGAACAGCAGCAGCCTTTTCGTCGCTGGTGGAGCGGGTTTGTCGCGCACGCTGCGAGTTCGTGTAATGGATTCTTGCGAGTACACTGTCTTGAAGAAGTGTATTTCCGTAGTCGCATGCGACACCATTAACACTCCCAGAAAGCGTCCGGTCGCCCTGTTCTCCCGAATACCGGCGCTTTGTGCCTTGCGTGAGACATGGGTTCTCCATCGTCTTGAATGGCACATGCGACCATTGTTCTCGAACCGAAGGGAAGGGCTAGCTCAAATTTGTTATATTACTCAAAATATGCTGGTGGAAAGAGTAAGGCTACCGGGTTGGATCAGTTTTAAGACGGTATGTTCTGCATACCTAGGTACTAAACCTAGATGTTATATCAAGCCAGCTGGGCCCATAGCACGTGACCATCATGTACAATCCGACAGTGCCTACCATACCGGGCCAGGGGGGTTTTTCAAAATAGTTCCAGAGAGTATTTTTATTTTTGAAAATTATGTCAGGTAAAAAAGCATGTAACATTTCAACAGGCTATAAGCCTTTTTAATAGGTTGTAATATTCAGCGCTCAAAAGAGTGCCGCTCAAAAGAGTTATCACTTTTCAGAAGAGTTGCCAACAGAGTAGCCTGCACCACCTGCCACCAACTGTACTACGTGCCACCTACCCACGCCACCCATGCCACCCATAACGCCTACACCATCTGCACCACCGCCTACAACAAGGATTATTGTTGCAGTCAATCTGCCAAACCACCACTACCACCGCCACCACCCACCCCCCCCCCTAAATACCAGGGGAATTAGCGCAATCGCTTCGCAGTTCAGAACTTTAGCGGAAGGTTTCGTAGCCTTCGCTAAATATACGCTTTATTCTGCAGCACAGGCCTTTAAATTACTGTTGGGCTAAAAAAATACACTTAAAAAAAGTTACGGCTTAAAAAAGTTGCAGCTCAAAAAAGTTGCCATGCCAAAAAAGGCTACATCTCAAAAGAGTCCCTTGAACGCGGCTTCGGCTCCGTAACTTAGGAGTGGGTCATAAGGTAACGCATGGACCAATAATATAACATATATTAAGACAGTAATACCTCTTATTAGATAACCAGTTACCCTTCGGCCCACTATCAAGTCACAGAGCCGAAGCCGCGTTCAAAGGGATAAAAAGGACTTCAGAAATATAGAGGTTTTAGGTACAAAAGCGTTGTACCTATTACGCTAGCTAATGGTTATCCTTGGCACCCACTGACCTTAGCTACAGCTATTCTCCAGAACCCCCCCGGCGCGCTATGGTAGTAGTTCAGTACTTCGGCCATAAGGCGGAGAATGCAAACAAAAGATATTCTAGCACTCTGTGGCGGATGATAACTGTCTTTCAATTACAACTTGACTTATACTGCAGGGCTGTCTTCTTTAGTAAGCTTCCGGCTCAATACCTGGTATAGGCTGGCCTTACGCTGTAGCCGATCATATTATCCGCTTCTTTCTTATAATACAGATAAGTCTGAACTAGTCCAAGGCGTCCCATAACCCGCCGAAATGGACAGAGTGAAAACGGAAGGCAAAAAAGTTGGAACAGCACTACACCATGGACACCATAATGATGTGTCAACAGAAACACCCCGAAACACCATTCCCTTTTCACCTTGACTAACAAAACCAAATTTCCTACCGAGAGCCACGTAGAAAATGCTAATGTGAGGCCGTATCGAATATTATTCCCGCCCATGACAAATGGCAGTGATTCGGTCAATGCTGATGCCATCCACCCCATTTAATCCACAGAAAACCGAAACAGTATGACGGCTTACCCGGCTAGCAACCGACACTCCTAACTCCACCCTCGACACCCGCAAGGGCACGGCCAGCCAAAGGCCGCTTGAAACATGACCATGCAATGTAAAAAACAGAATACCATGTGAAAACAAAACCCAAAACGCCGGGCCGAAATCATTCTTTCACTCAACCTAACGTACACGCCTGAGGTGCGACACACCTCATAAGAGGTTTGAAGGTTCATTGCAGGTACAGGCCAAACAAGTGTTTCTGCAATTGTCAGACGCCGCCGCCCATGAAAGCAGCCAGATCGTCTAGCTCGAGGAGCTGCCGCTCAAATGCCGCACACAACTCAGCACCCGTCATATCTGTTGGTGGCGCGTCTACGGACGTATTCATTGGCGGACGGTCCGCTGACGAGAGTACCGGAGACTCGGCCTTGGGCTGTGCCGGGGGGCTCGCTGTTGCTGGGGTTGATGTACCGGCGGATCCACCATTAATGGTGGTGAATCCGGACTTGCGTGGAGGTTCCACACCGTTCTCGCCCAACTCTTGAGGATTGGTTGACGAATGTCGCTCGTAATCTATGCCCTCGTGGTTATCAGGCTGGCTCGCCGTATCATCCTTAATCGAAGGAGGAGCGGGCTCCATGACAGTTCGGTTCGAGTCTCTGTCATCATTTCGCAGCACCTTCGCCATAACGGCGAGATGGCGATACCATGGGACGGCAAGTACCCACGTATTAGCTCCGTCCTGCAGGAATCGCATGCCATCCGCAACGATTGCCTCGGCAGTCTCATTCACATCGACCGGGGTCAGGCCTTTCAAACTAAACCAGGCCACAGTCGCACAAGCAGTAAAGCAAGAGAACAACATGACAAGTGGAAAGTTAGGCACGGAATCCTTGTCCGCATTCGTTTCGAGAGCTAGAAGCAGCGACACGACACTATGTGACGCGGCGAAAACTCGATCTACGGTCTGGAGATGCATATGAGGGACCATGCGCCATGTTTCGTGCTTGAAACCCTCTGTCTGGATGAAGTGAAGGAGTCTGCGGCGGTGGACCATGATAGTGGCGGAATGCAATAAACAATGCAGCATGGCATACGTGAATCCACTTCCCATAGTGATGTGTAGGTTGAGATGAGCGGGTTTGTCGACAAAATGCATGGGTAGAGAGCTGCGCACGGCCTCAATACCATTCTCTAGCGCGAGACATTGCTCTTCGGAGTAGGTCTCGACCGTGGCCGTCGTCAGCATCTCGATTACGTTTCGCCAGGCCTGCGTAGCCATAACGATATGGCCAAACTCGCCCACTTCAGCCATGAGTGTACCCTCGGGAAGGCCAGGTGGGGGGTTGCCCGCCAAGGTGCGAACAAAGGCAGGCGTTCCGAAATTGTAGCTCATGTCGGGACACGGGAGGGGTACATCCTTGACATCATGGTGAGAGACTGCCGGGTGGCGACCGGGACTGCTGGTCAAGAAACAATCGAGGATGTAGATAAGCCACAGGGTCCGGCGGAAGGACTCATCCTTGATGAACTGATCAGGATTTCCGAGGGTTTGATGACCAGTGATTATGCGGTACATTTGGGTCATGCGAGCAGCCTGGCCCAGATACACATAGGCACGAACGGCATTTCTGTTACCCCATTCATGGATGGTCAGGAGACATAAAGCCTGAATATCTGCCAAGCTCGGGTTGTCGAGGTTCTGCATAACCAGATTGAGCGTCTTGGCGGCAAAATGCTCGGAGGCTGCCGACGCACCGCCCTGATTGCCAAAGCGGCGAATCAAAACGGTGGAGCTCCTAGGGGAAGATGTTAGTTGAACTGACCATAACTACAGCCGGAAGGGATTTAGAGTCGCATATGATAAGATTGGGGATAAGCGGAGGGAATTGTCGGCCGTGATCAAGTCTGGGCAATTACAAGATAGACATTGATTGGGCTAGTTGCACAGCATAGGCGACAGGGCCCACAACCGGAAATTGGAGGACATTGTAGCCCGAAGGAATGACGGTCGGTCTATTCAGACGGACTCCGGAGGTAAGGATGACGGAATTTTCGCCCCAGAAAATGGCTTGGGAAAACGAGGGTGCATATACATACCGTGCAGCACATGTCAAAAGACCATTAACAATACTAGGCTCAAGCGTACCATTCTTGAGTTTTTGCAAAAAGGAAGGTTTATGGAACGCAACACAGGACGGAAGGGTCTTGTTGATGACTCTTTCGCATTCCGTGATGAGTTCCGGAGTGAGCCTGTACAGAGAGTGAGCAGAAGCGTATCGTTAGCGAAACTTGGACAATACGCAAGATGCACTGTAGGCAGTTCGTAGCAAGGCGAATGAATGGAGAGCAGAGGGCCGAGGGTACAAGGTAGAGGACAAGGAGCAGAGAGCGGGCACGGTGATTTGGGAGTGACAAGGGGGATAAATTGGGGGTGCAAGGGTGCGACCGGAATGATGCTGAGTTGGATGGCGATCCCGAGGCGAGACGACGCAGCCGGCATCAGCCCCCAAAACAGCATGGGCGATTAAGGAACCAACGGCAGGGGGGTGTAAGAAAAAAAGGGCGGCGAGCGCGATGCGCGTGTGCTGAGTGCTGAGGACTGCGCACGCACTTGCGGGCGCGCGCTGGGCCGCCTGAGGACGGATGCAGTGGGTACTGAAATGCGCCTTGCCCCAGCCAGCTAGCTAGGCCTGCTGCAAAGCTTCGAAACCAGGCGGCGCATGCTCCAATCCAGAGTGGCCGACATCTACATTCGATACATAGATGCATATTGCCCGAGCACGCTTGCCCGAGCACGCGCAGCAAGGGCGATGAGGAAGACTGCGCTGATGTGTTGTTGCGACCGAAGCGCGAAGACAGCTGTGGAACACGGGGAGAGACTACGGAAATGGCCAGGGCAGTATAGAAATGTAGAAGAATAAAAGAAGTGATAGAAGCTTACTTCTCGTTATTGGCTTGGAGATTGCGTGGTATCACGGCGCCGGCTGTTGCTTGCTGTCGGTCGCTCGACGCCGATACATTGCGGTCGCCTTGTAGAGACTCACGCGGGCGAGGAGCTCTCGCCGGTGATTGACCATGCATATGGGCATTGCTCTCGGAGGGGAGATAGCACTCGTGCATGCCCTTTGCACAGTTCTTGCAAGGTGCGCGCCCGTTGTCGTAGACGCACTTAGTCTTGCCCTTGCGACAGCGCACACAAGCGCCGCCGGCTCGCAGCGACGTGCCACGGACGATGGACGTCATGGCGGGCGGGATGACAAGTAGATGAAACGAGAGGGAGCGCAGTGACGAAGAGCCGAGAACAGGTCCGGTGGGAAGAAGGGAGAGAGATGGGGGAAGAGGGAAGAAAAGAACGGAGGAGTCGGGGGAGGAGACGGTGTTGGTTCGGGGGTGCGGTGGATTAAATTTGAGCAAGTGGGTGGGCACGCGTGAGAGGCCTGAGGGCGCCCGGTCGGGAGTGGAGGTGATTCGAGAAAGAAGGAAGAGCCAACCAACAGGCAGAGAGCCAGGGTCAGTCGGGGGGGGTGTGTGGACGATACTTTGGCGGGCTGGTCACGTCACGCCAGGATGGGATAGGTTGGAGGTACCGGTATGCTCAGTGTAAGAGTAAGGTCCCAAGACAGGTGCGCAGGCAGTGTGCAGCACCGCCTACATGGCACTATGCAATACCTATAGAGTCTGCCGTAGATGCTGCGCTGCGCTGCTAGTGGATACGCAGTATACCGATAGGCAGTGTGCTGCGCTGCACTACACCGTACCGTACCGAAAAACGATGCACCAGTAGCGTAGGTACTTGAAGTATAGTTCAGGTAACAGTAGACCCGGCGCTATAAGTAATCGACCTTACTAAGTACCTAGGTAGTGTGAGCGGATGGAAAGTTCGGCAGCTAAACAAGGGGTGAGGGGGGTGTGATAAGAAAGATGAGCTGAGACGGTCCGGAGAGACAGACAAATACAAGTAGGTGAATGGGTAGCCGAGAAGAGAACGGGGGGATGGGATGAAGTTGGGAGCTGGCTGGCTGGCTGGTGTTGGACTACTTGCCGGAGACAAATTCGGCCCCTTACGTGTCGTAGCTTGTATAGGCAGACGAAAAAGAAGGTGGTGAAGAAAAGAAAAAGGAACTACGTACCCAGAGACCAGTCGCTTGCTAATTATGGCTACTCGGACCGGTTGTTGGTGGGCGGGTGCGCGCGGGTGGGCGGACAAGGCGGTACGATGCCTCCAAGCGATGAATGGATGCTGGAAGACGGGTGTTGGATGGATGGGTGAAAGGGTGAATGGGGGTTGTGACGAATGATGGAGGAAAAGGGAATTTCCTCTCTGTTCCTAACTCGCCCTTTTCTTTTCTCTCTCTCTCTCTCTCTCTCTCTCTCTCTTTTCTCTTCCTCTTCCGTCCGTCTGCCTGCCGGAGTACGTGCCGGGATGCAAGCGTTCTTTTACCAGGCAAGGAAGTAATATATTGAGTACAAGATGCGAGGTGCACTTTAAGCTAATGACAGAGATAACAAAGACGACGATGGCAACCACGATCGAAGCCGACCTGATCTGATCAGTCGATTACTGACGGCCTTTACAAACGTGGGTGGTGTGTGTCGGTCATCAGCGACGAGGGAAATGAGAATGAAAAGGCTGGTTCGTTTTCGGGAACGTGCGGAAGAGATGCCGAGAGGTATTTCTAGAAATGAGAGGCGATCGAGCGCCAGTTGGGTCCGGGGAAAATGGCACACGGTCCACCAGGACACCACGCAGTCACGGAACTTAAATTTCTGGATCGGAGCGAGTTGAGGGGACGGGCAGAGGGGTTTGCTGCTCAGCACCTGCTGCTGGGTCGGTCGGTGTCTCTGGAACCAGCAGTCTCAGGGTGGGTACATAGTCAGGCAGGCTGTTGCCATGTCCAGCCGGCATTCAGCCATTCGGGGCACGGGAGATCTTGCCTGCTGTTACATGTAGGCAGTCGCTGCCCACACCTAAAGATGCCGACCGAACTTGCCTAGTCTCTCCTTTTTGACCACGAGAACAACGTGGGCAGGACAGACCGTGCCTTGTTGTCCATTACTACCTAGGTACTTAACATTGGTTTTCTATGCCTATTATATATTTATCTACCTGCTTAAGGTTGGCAGAAACGAAGTATGTTGTAGGTTAATAATACTTGCAAATATCGTGTAGTACTGTAAATACCGGGCTGTATAGATCAGTTAGGTAGCAAGGTACTGAGTACCAACGTAGATACTATGTAGGTAGGTACTGTGAGAGTAAGTGGGCGGCAGGCGGGCCAGGTCTCGGGCACACGGGTCTCCGGCGTCCATGGCTGTTGCTTTTTAAATGATGGAGACTGTTTTGTGGGTCCTGGAAGGGGATTTGGATGGCTCGACGCGACGATGCCGCGGCTCCTGCACGGGGCTTCCAGCAGGAGAAGCGGTACGTACCTCCGTAGTGCTTGCAGGTGCTAGAGAACCAGCCGCCACGAGTTCTCATATCGCAGTCCGCTACAGCCCGCCGCCACAAGGGCCGCTGCTGTTGGCCTGCCCGTCCCTTTTTCAAAGCCTAGCTCGGCAGCACCGCAGCGTACACTTCCTCCTTCTCTATAACCTCAGTATACCTCATCATTCATGTCATAGGTGCCTGCGTTCATTCAGTTTCATTCTCTCTCTTAGCTTGTCTATCTAACACAATATTTCTTCCGGGCTCTTGCGTAGCTTTCTTTAGGTGCTACTGCTCCTGCGGCACCGGTTTTAAAAATTACGCATTCTCTAATGACGCCAACAACATTACTACGTTCGTCCGAGTTATACATTTGAGAAGCACGCAAGCAATAGTATGGAAGAGGCTCGAGCAAGAGAACAGTCTTGTGGTTGGGGCTCGATTGTTTCGACGCGCCTTTCGATTGGCTCATTACGCTCACACTTTTCTACACTCAGCCGTCGTGGTGGTGGTGTGAACTCCCTGTTTGCCCAAGGCAGTCTCTTCCATCGGCCCAGCCTCTTCATCTCTGCTTCTGGCATTCAATCTCTCCGCTATTGTTAAATAATGAAAACACTACCTTTCGTCGACCTCTACCTACTCGTGCTGTTGCCGATATCATCTAGCATACATCTAAGATGGTAAAACTAATAGCAAGGTTCTCAGTCTCAACTGACACTACTTTAATTGTTTTCTTTCCTTTCCTAGCATTCCCGGCCCACCTAGTTGAGTACATAGTCAGCACCGCCGACGGGCAGAAAATGTATCGAGAGAGGCGCCCCCTATTATCGTTCTATTTTTAAGGTATACAAGCATTACGAGCTCATCTAGCTATTGTGTCATCCTGTGTGCAGGGAGCGCCTGGGCCAAGACTACTTGGACCCCAGATGGAAAAAGCCAGGCACATGCACTCATCTGCATCTCCAGTCCCGAAGGCTTGGGCCTGGAGCCTTGATTTGCTCGTTGTCACATGCGCCCAGCGAAACTGGCGGCCCACTCGCCGCCGTAGACTCCATTTACCATTTGCCATTCGGCGACAGGTAGCCGGGCCTAGTTAGAAGACCGAGAGGAGAGAACAACGCGAGTGTAAGACGCTGTCTGCCTACCATCATTCGTGGTGCTCGCTCTATGACCTCACATGCAAATCAACCATAGGCTACGCTGCCGAGTCTTGGGCAAACGACTAGAGAGGAAGCAATTCTATGATTTCTTCTCACCTAACGGGCCGGGTTTACAAAAGCATTCAGCCGCCACATACGCGGGCAGGCAAAACTACACTGGAGAGTCGGCAGTGCTGTACTTGGCTGGCAATCCAGCATGGGATACTGTGCCACCTACCTACCTAGGTAATATACACACCGTGCCAGAGCGAGGTCTTGGCTGGGGGTACGCTACTATTCAAGAATGACTTAGTCTACTCAATATGCGTAGGTACTGAAACCCTATTTTAGGGGCGGCTAGGATCCCGGACATTGTCTCGCATCTCCTCCGGGACGACTTGGCGAACTATATATCCCCTCCCATCACCACTCCAGACCATTTGCGTATTACCAGCATCGTGACGTTACTTCCCACAATCTACAAAGCAACAGCATTAGTACTTTCGGGATGACCCTTGCTGCGTTACTTACCGACGCTCAAGTTACCGTGAAAGGCCTTGGTATAACTTTATAACAGTGCCGGCAACCAGCCCTCGGAGCCGTAATTGGGAAAGCGCTGAGGTTAGAATAGTCAGCTAAATGCGCTGGCTTCCGAGTCAATCCGGAGTGCGCAATCAGGATTTACGGTTAAAAAATGGGATGGACCACCCGCCAAGCCTGTAACGCGCTGGCTTCTTTTGCACGTGAACAGTACCATACTATCTATGTAACTGTTGACGATTTGCTTTTCTCCCATCCCTCTCCACTCTCCGCTCTTCTAAGGGCTCGGCTGGACGTGTTGTACGTATAGATGTCATGGGCAAGTGGTACGCAATTTGTCGATCATCGGCACACTGCCCCAGATAGATGGCGTCGAGTCCAAAACCAACCCCTTGACCGCCGGCCGGCCAGCAGGCGTACTGGATCCCCAGTCATGCCCACCCAACTGCTCTTAAATAGCCTAGAGCGTACCCAGGTAGCTTTCCTCACTCGTATGTACTTCACGCCTCTATCACGATATCATAGTTGGATGCTTTGTGCAGCTGAAGCTTACTATATATATGGGAAGTTTGTGGCCTGGATCATTCCACCAATCACACGAGTGGTGATCGTGAGATGTCTACACTAAGGAATCCCGACCGGGACGGCATGGTTTGATGCCGCAGTTCCCGGCGTTTGCGACACACGATGGAGCGACGTCACATGGTGCTCTGTATATTATGTAGGTAGGTATCGAGTCTGGTATACCTACATTGTGGTACTCGGTAAGGACCATTGAACAGCACTTGAGAGCAACCTGGGCGGAAACCTGGGCGGAACGGGATCGTCTCTGATTTACACTCGCGTTTCACTCGAACCCAAGCAAAGTCAAAGGATGATCAGTCTTTTTCCAAAGGAAAGGGGACACGACACGGGCTTGATGGCCGACAGCCATGTGTTCAAATCCTCGCTGAACTCCTCCTGATGCGTAGATGATCTGCAGGTCTGACGGCAACCGGCAGTGTGTCACGTTTGGGCCGCTGCTATAACCTCATTCAAGACCAATTCGGTCTAGCCAGCCGTAGTAGATGGGGACGAATAATCTTGCCAAAGCTCGAGCTTTTCTCCATCGAACCCTTCTATTAGCAGCTTGAACATGGCTGCTAACACAAGGAAACCGAAGCTAATCCCCAGCTTGACCCCAAGTTCGGATGAGAAAACGGACGCCCTTTTTTGCTTACACAGTTGTTATTGCGATACGGGGTCCGTGGGCCTAGCGACAATGCATCTACCCCTTGGCAATCCCTATTGCAAAAATTTGTGCCCCTTCCTTCGGCCGGATCCAGATAGACTATCGCACGGGCTTACGACCCGGAAATCCATCTTGTTAGCCCGCCGCAAGTGCGTCGAACCAACCGGGGCATGCACAGGAGTTGGCCTACCTATCGAGAGAACAAGCTATGCTGGGGCAGGCCGGGGGACCGATCCTTCGTTGGCTTGGGACGCACCCTCATCCCTAATTCTACACTAGGTATGGACTGTTTGTTGTTGCTTTCAAATGTCACGCCGGCCTACTCGCCGGTGCCTATCTGTTCCTCCTCCGCGCAAGCTCTGTACATCTACTGGGGCCGCGCGTAAATAACGACCGGAAGGTCCATCAAAACGTATCACGCTGAGCAGGTCATCGGCGATAAAGAAGAAGTTCCGGCATAACCCGGGGTTGCGTGCCAGACATAGCGAAGAAACAACTTGGCTTGTCATGACCCGACCCGACCCAACCCAACTGCGAAGCTCGACCTACCCCACCAACATCGGTGTGTTCTTAGTCTGTAGGTACATGGTGCGCGGCTATCGAACGCCGTACGCGCGATAAGCTGACGTACGACGATGGGTTTATTAACCGCCACCACCGCTGACTTTTCGTGAGGGAGGAGCTGAGACGGAAGCGTTCACTCGACGCACCACAAACTCTCTGATCTTCTATTACACAGATTCTCGATCATCCTTACTTTCTTCTTCCGGCAAAAAAAAGCATCTTGCTATTACCTTTGGGAACAATGTATAATGTACCGCATTTACCTGCGCCAGTGCGCGAGCAAATCGCTGCCGTCGCGTCTCGTCTTGTCGCGTTGATCAGTCTTGTAATCTGGAGCAATGGTGTTCGGAGTGCCGGGACGGTGCGGAAGAATTGGAGTGGTTCCTCTTGGACGTACCTTGAGTACCGGGTAAAGGTTTTGTATCGTACGTCTTCGGAATGCTCGGCCGAGCGACAATAAATTGAAGGGGGCTTCTTCTTGATTACATACGATGCGCCATCTAAATCGCACATTCGACATCATTTAGAGGGCGCCAGAGCATTTATTTTAGGAAACTCTCCCGAATACCTTACTTTGCCCATCTGTTCCATCCAACTCTTTGTCAAGAGGGAGGCTTAAGGTATTACCTACGTACAGATCTTAAGTACTCGAAGACAGCTCCGAACCTTAGATGCTAGCTCTACCGGGAGACCCGGTTAAATTCAACAGTTGTTCCTCCGGCGCCCGCGTTGCCATCTCTAAGTAATCAAAAATGCTACAAGACAACAAAAGATCCCTTAGATGGACTTGGATTCTTATCTCGCTGTCTCTTACACATGTAACTAAGCAAGACAAACTCACTAAGGTTTCAAACCAATAGTCAACTGTCTCACGAAAAGAAAACAGTATCCTGGCAGCAGAGTCTTGTAATTTCCCGGGGCAGATGGATACGTTTCGGGCGTATTAAAAACGGGGGGCACTCGTAGATTGATCATGCTGAGCCTGGGACTACTATATGATGTAAGGGGAAAATGTATCCCGTTGTTGATCCTTCGTCGGGCCATATCTCTCTGCCACCGGAAGTGCTGGTCACGTTTCACCAAAACGCCACGCTGGGTCCCTCTGTACAAGTGCTTATTCGTTATGGAGCAGTGGCGATAGTACCGAACAGCCGTAGACATGAACTGGAAATACTCATGAACAACAACATTTCAATAGCTCATCCTCAGCAATGTGTAGACGGTCCAAAAATGTCCAATGGCACTGCCGCCAAAGTCTGTGTATATTTCTACTCTCAAATAACACCAGGGGAAAGCACATTTGCCAGAACTTAACTTAGCCGAGCATTCTGAGTTAATGGTAGCAACATCTTCAACCTCGCCTCCTCGTTTAAGCTTAGTTCGCCACCGGCAGGCTCGCCGGTGCCTACGCAATGCTATGGACACCTTTGATCGGGGTGTCCTCTTCTTTATTGATGGGGCTTTGATAAAGCACCGTCACTAGCACAGGCTCCGTTCCCAAGTGTCACGGGTCCATGAGTGTTCTAGTTCGCGCGAATAGAGGGTGGTTTTCTCTAGGCTACGAACCCGTAGGATTCCATGCCATGCTTAGCTTCGAGTCTCGGGTTTATGACTCGAATCACAGGGCCTAATTCGAGGCCGACAGTAAGGGTATTCCCCAGCTTTGTAACGAGGCAGTGCGGTTCGTCCGAGAAGGCATCCGTCTAGTGTAAACCAGGTCTGCCCCGCTACGACGTCAGGTTGCTAGTTTTGAGTACTTTCAGCCTGCCAGGCTATAAGTAGTAGTGAGTCCAGTCTGCTCAAAGCTCGATTCCTTTATTTTGGGGACTATGTCGGCCTGACTCAGGGGCGATAGCATAGCTGTCGGTATTGTAAGCGCCTCACACAAGTAAGTGACGTCGCGGTGTTACTGTGGTTTGATCGTCATTTGTCGCCAATTTCTTTCACAGTAGCTTTCGGGGCCTTATTCATTAACAAGTCCAATACTCAAAGAGTCAAAGTTGCTCTTCTTCACCCAACCTGATCAGTCTGTGCGAAATGGCCGAGTCTTTTCTTCCCTAGGAGCTGATCTGCCGAGACCGGGAGAATCAGTTTGTAAAGAGTATACCATGATTTTGTATTTATTCAGAGTCTTTACTAGGATTCAAGCAGCGAAGCACACTACCCCAGTTTGTCCTCGTTGGCAAGACCACCTCTTACGCGTGGGGCGGGAAGCGTGATCAGATACATAGCCGGGAGTCAGATCACATGAGCCAGTAGCGAAATCGTGCTAGGTAAGATTTCCAGCATTATCAGCATCACCATCGTACAGGGCTTTAGCATATATATTGACTGTGGTACGGTGAACATTTTTAAGTCGGCATAGTTCGTGTCCTTCCCAGGGATGTTTAGCTCCTTGGCTTATTTACAACCTTCCCGACGCTACTAATATATATATCTCTCTCGCTCTCTCTCTTTCCGTGTCTGGCCGCGTGAGACATGGCATCATTCATCTCAGCCTTCTAGGCAGGCTCATGCTGGTAGACCTAGGTATAGTTTCGGAAAGTGGCTGTCCGGTGCGCATAGGCATCAGTAGCAACAAAGCTCTCTAAATAGTACAGAATCTGCGGTCAACTCTAAACGCTGGTCAACTTCTCGGGTAGTCTTCTATCTGGTCATTGACCTTCGTAATTTTTTTCAACGTAGCTTTTGGTTTAAGATCCTCATCCTCCAGCCTAGGTAGCTCTGCGTCTGGGTTACTAGGCTTCTTATCAGAAACTATCACTGAAAATGTTGGTGTTCGAGTTCAGCTCAGTGGCGAGATTGAAATTAATAAATCAACCCCTTAGACCTAGATCGAACGCTCATCCATTGTCAATTTCACCCAATAATATATAATCTAGCCGATCCCAACGCCTAAGATGGTTAGTCCGTGCCAGACCGATGGTTTTGTCTACATGCGGGATCAAGAGAACAGATTTTACATCAAGAAAAACATCCTTGATATCGCGCACGGCCTGAGCCGGCATGGAAAAAACGGCAAGCCTTGGATATGATGTCGCCCAGACTACAAGTTGATGAACATCACGTCTGATAGCGTGCGGTCCTACATACTTCAACTCATCTTCATATGAGTGCGGCTTCATGAAATCGTTGAAGTTTCAAACGGTCGTTCGTTCTCAATATTATAGTCTATCAATCAATCGACTAATCAAGCCAAATTCTTTGATTTTGCCCTACACATTCCGCTCCCGTGACGGTGGCGCGGTGGCACGGTGGTCAACAGTGTCTATTCTCACCATATATTAGCAGCTTTATAACCCATGCCTCACCGGAAATCGTCCTATGCAATATCAAGACGGGTCATGAAGATGAAATACCACCTTTGCCTTGGGCGTCTGGAGCATCACTGAAGCGTCGCCTACAAGTGGTGGTACTGGGCAGTCGGAAGAACCCCTAAGCAATCAGGTGTTTATCCCGATCAGGCTGGGATTATCTGACTGCAACTCTAAATTTAAAATGCTATATAAAGCATTAGGAAAAGCCTACATTTAGTGTTCCCCTGTTGTTTTCCTCTCTCACACGAAAACGTTGATAGGTATCAGCTCTGTAGCCAGTAGCGACATTATCTCCGGGCATAGCGTGTCTTAAATCCGTCTTCTCCTAGGTCCTACATTAGGTCCCATCTCACGTTAGCTAGTTCAGACAGTTCGGAACAAGGGTGGTGGGCTTCCACTTCTACAACCCCCCCAATGATATGCATGTGTTACATGTAACGCACATGCATACACATACAGCATACATCCAGATCTACTGTACCCGTCAGATCCAATGAGACCGACATATTAATTGTCCCCTTTGAAATGTGATTCCGACGCCCTCACTCGCGGTTATTCACACTTGCTCACAAACCAGCCGACCCAATGCTTAGGCGCTCCCATAAGAAGACGAAAAAGGGGTCAAAGTGTGAAGAATGCCGACGCCGTCATATCAGGGCAAGTTTCAATTATTTTCTTTCCTACTGCCTACTTAATCTAGGTAGCATACTACACGTACCCGTTCATATGCCGTTTTTGTTTTGTATCTTATCAATTATTAAGCGTATACTTATCTTAGCTGACGGGGATATTATTGCCTTTGCGCAGTGTGATCAACAGCGGCCTTGTTGTATGAACTGCCAAAATTCAGATCGCGTCTGCACCTATAGGTCTACAGATCAATCTCAAGCTGCGGACGCGTCTTCATCGAATACCTCATCGCAAGATAATGCACCATTGGCACCAGCACAACAGGAACCACCGCTGTCTCGTAATTTGTCAACGCGAACTGTAGATGAATCTCTCATCAATATTGTCCATCTAGAGCTTTTCAACCATTTCATTCAAAGCAGTTTTCTGTTCATCGAGAGAGACATAGCCTTTACTGATCGTCTCAAGAAGATCGCTCTCGCAAGTGCCTTCTCAAATCCATACTTGATGCATGGCATTCTGGCCCTCTCCGCTCGCCATATGAGTATCCAGGCCTCTCCAGACAGAGCCCACGACTACCTTGATCAGTCCACCAAGCTCCAGACCTGGGCTGTGACCAATTTTAACCCTGCACCTCTGGAGCCTGACCCGGATACATGTGTAGCTGTTTTCCTCTTTTCCAGCCTCACCTGTATACATGGGTTGAGCGAGATCTCCCCTCTAATTCTTGGTCCGGAGCCTTTCTTCATTCGCCTTGGCCACTGTTTTGGGCTTCAACGCGGTGTGAGGGCCATCATGCGCGACTACTGGTCCCAGCTTAAGGAGTCCGAATTAGAAAACATGGTCGAATGGTGCGATCTGGCAACCCGGAGAAAGGGGCAAGGCCCTGAATGCAACAGTCTTCGGCAACTGGTTGCGGAGTCGGCAGACCTCTCACCCTCTGCTATCGAGGCTTGTCATCTGGCGATCGAGCAGCTCCAGTGTATCCTGGATGAATGCGGCCCTCATCAACCAATGCCGGTCCATTGCGTTTACTGTAGGTGAACCAAGATCTCCTTCGCCTTTGATCTTTCTCCGGTTACCAAGGTATCTTATCACCCCTCCATGTTTATTCTACCACGTCGTCCCATAAAATCCTAATCAAGCGGTTTGCAGGATGGCCGAGGTGTTGCAAGGAAGGATCGAGAGTCTTATCTGGTGAAAAGCATGAACTTCCCAAACTAATCTTTTTCTACAGTAACGTTGGCATGGCCCCTTCTCATTCATGACAAATTGGTGGACTTACTCGTGCTGCGTCGCCCAGCAGCGATGATAATTCTTGCTTACTATGGAGTGGCATTAAATCTGTGCGGCGATTTGTGGATTGTTGGTCAGGCTGGGAAACACATCGTACATGCCGTCAAGACGTATATTGACTCAAAATGGACTTCACTACTTCAGTGGCCCTGTAATGCCGTTGGCATTACATTGTCGCAACCCTTCGACTCATGAACTATCTGAGCTTCCCATCAAAATGGTCAACCCATACGGCCACAAGAGGTAACTCATCACACAGCTTGAAGGACACTGGCCAAAGTCCCCTCATCACCATGCACCCCTCGTCTTACCAACTGGACCTTGTCGAGCCTCGGTAGTAGTAGTAGTACCGGGGACCTCCCACAGTATATGCATGGGTTTGCGGTTGATGTCATGTATTTTCACGGAATCAGTAACTTTCTCAAGGGGCGTTTCCACTTGGTCCCGTATGCTGTGCGCATCCGTCTTGCCATGCAGCTCACCCGTGCTGTACGTCGGGTCCAAGCGAAAGTAACGGGACCACGTTTTCACATCATGAGCGAGAGACCGGGGGGGTGAATAGGATGAGGATAGGATGAGGCGGGTAGTGAGTCGGGATCCAGCTGAGAAATTCACCAATTGAGACAAAACATGGCAGGAAAATAATTACCTAGGTAGCTTTGAAGGTAGGATTCGCCCGTCGCTTACTGCGTCTACCCCGCGGCCCCAGCCACCCCTGATCATCATGCACGGGACGAGTGCTCTGGCACCGTAGAGCTAGTTGTACGTTGGAACCAACCATCTAGTGATTTCTCATAGCTTAGACTCTTTGTTCTGCTTTATCTTCGTTCTCACGAAGTACTCATTTCAAGCATACCGTACGCAGAGATAGCTGGTCATTTCATCTGTCCCCTCATCACAAAATCACCACTCCTCTTGTTGTATCTTACCCCAACTAGGTAGCCAACCTCATCCCAAAGCCAGACCCGCTATCTTTCTCTCTTGCTCTCTTCCGTCGTTCACATCGCTCATCACAAGCTCGTCGAGTGAGCCTAGGATCATGGAGTATCAAACGCCAACGCCAATGCCATCTTTCGAGGCAACGACATTTCCGCAAGACGGCGGGCCGCCGCCACCGGCACCACCACCGGCACCACCACTGCCTCAGCAGGAGCAGCAGCAGCAGCAACAGCAGCAGCAACAGCAACAATATCAACAGCAGCCTCTTATGACAGAGCCATTTGTCGGCACCGATCTCAGGTCCATGAAGGTGGCCGCCGAGACCTCGCTCCGCGAGTACGTCACGCTCCAGAAACAAGGCGGCGGCCCCGGAAGCGAACGCCTGCGCGCCCAGGGGGTCCTCGCAACTTCAGACCTCCGTGCCCTCCGCTCCGAGGTCGCGCTCGTGTTGAAGAGGGCACAGGCGAACCGGTGGCGGAAGTGGTTGCTTGGTGGCATCATGTGAGTCTACCTACGACTACTTGGTTTTGTCGTTTTCTTACCTGCTTTGATGGTACTTTACTCGAATTGCATGGTCCATTTCCTCCTTGTAGTTTCTATTCTTCGTGTATATGTGTTTCAATAACCTGTGTAATTTGCCTGGTCTTTATAAACTGCTGAATAATAGGCATACGGGCTGTTACTTATGGACGACTGATAAACGGGAGGCTGTCATGCAAATGAAACGGAGAAATGAAAGAGAGATAAACACGAACACATAAAATATATATACGTCTCTATATTAACAGCTCCAAAGCGCCGCCATCATCCCCGCCGTGCGCAAGATCTTCCGCAGGTCGTCAGAGGACCACGTGTCGGCCAACGACACCGAGTACGCCTTCCGCAAGAGCAAGTCCCTCATCGCGCGCATCCTCGACTCGGTCCACGTCCACGGCGGCAAGTCGGCCTTCGCCTCCGTCGCCTTCTTCGTGCTCGCCGTGCTCTACGTGTTCCAGAGCGAGGTGTCGCTGCGCGTCGCGCGGACCGTCTCCAAGAGGCTGAAGACGCTCGTCGCCAAGGTCGAGAACGGCGTTGAGGACGTCGGCGAGCAGGATTTAAAGACTTTGAATGGGTGGCGGTGGAGGGTTCTGCTTTGGTAGCTTTGGGAAAGGTGGGGGAGATGGGCAGCAGGTAATGTTATATTATATCTGCTGGTAGATTGCTCGTCTGGAGGGCGGTTCAGGTCTTACTGGCATCATCGGGAGAAGGGGACAAAGCATATCGTCCTTACGCTTTCTTATTGTAGATTTTCGTTGACCGCCCCGGCGAATTATATAAGACAAGCTTCACAGGGCTCAGAAGAAAGAGTGAGGGAGAGAAGTTTGGACTGCAAAGGCAGATGCCCGAAGGTTGTACGACCTCCAGTGGATCGAATCTCCTTTAACAGTTCGTCGTCACGAGCGCAGACTAGATGTCAGTTCTTTTCCCCCCCCTGTACTATGTATAAATAGAACGCCACTCCCAGCTTAAGGAACAGCTTCTGACTTTGGACGTTTGTCTTATTATGACACCCGAAACCCCGAAATGGCATGCTTCCCAATTATCTAGATACATATGATCATGCCTTCGCAACCGACCCTGAGACCTCTGCAAGATCTAATGACGGCGAAAGAAAAACTCGTAAAGCGTCGTGGTTACCTACTTCACTCCCTTGCTTGTTTCATTTTTCCAATCAGGGCATCTTGGCCTGACAGGAACCTGAACCATGAACACCACCAAATCCTCGCTAGACTAATATACACCGTTTGTATCGCGATCGTGCGTCATGAAGTCACCCAACTGCAGTCGAGTCATGCCTTCTCTGGCACTTCCAACGTCACCGGCCACCTTGAGAATGCCCTGTTCGAAGTCTCTTAACACAGCGACCAGCTCCTGGATCTTTGCCTCCGTGCCCGATGAGGCGCCATTCTTGGTTGCCATCATCCGCTGTAGTTGCTCAACCAAGCTATCCGAGACCCCGTGCATGTGAAGTTCGATTTCGGTCAGATTCCCAGCATACTTTTTCATCTGGTCGGCCATCTCATCGGCCGTCTTGGAAAAGAAGCCCACAAGATCCTGTCCGTCGGTTTCGGCATTCGCATTTCCCGAGGCTTGCTGCCTCGGCGACCATAAGCCGGATGTATGGTACTGTTGTGGGAGTTTCAGGTTATCTATAGCCCGGAAACTCAGACGTGCATTATCAGCATCCTGATTGACTAGGACGCGGGCCGCCTCGATAGATTGTGCAGCTGATTCCAGGGCGTTCCGAGCGCCGTCGTATTTCCTAGAAACAAATGCGACATCGTTGGGTATGCTCTCGAGCATCTCGCGGTGACCAGCCATGAAGGAATCGACCTCCTCTTTCCTACGCACCTGCTCTGCGATAAAACTGTCGGCCTGCTCAATAACCTTCTGGAGGTCTTCCTGCAGATCATTGAACCGGGTTGTACCCTTCAGATTGCTGATGTCGATGCGCACACCGGGGACCGTGGGCTGAGCGTTCGGCTGACCCATGGTCAAACCGAAGCCGAGACCACCACCTAGGCCTACAGCAGGCTGCTGCTGCTGCTGTTGCTGTGGCTGTGGCTGTGGCTGCGGCTGTTGCGATTGGCCGAAAGAACTGGGCTGGTTCTGAGTTTGTTGGCCGAGACCGCCACTGGCGGCGCGCTGCGTCAGTATCTAGATCCGGCGAGTGAAAACACGCAGGCTTGCAAACTCACAAGAGGCTGGGCCGCGGCTGAGAGAGAAAATTGGTTCCCGTGGCATTGTTGGCGGGTTGGTTAGGATTAGAGGCCCCACCAAACAGACTCAGACCACCTGCTGCGCCCGTGGCCGGCTGGGCACTCGACGAATTGACATTGCCGAACAGGCTTCCCGTGGCCTGCGTCTGCGGCTGGGTCTGGGTCTGGGTCTGGGCTTGGGCCGTAGCTCCGAAGAGACTCGGCGTAGCCTGGGCGGCAGGTTGAGACTGTTTCTGAGCGGGAGCACCAAAAATGCTGGCAGTCTGCTGGGGCTGGGGCTGGGGCTGGGGCTGGGACGTGGCAGTGGTCGTCGCACCCGAGAGCGAAGCAAAAGGAGACGCGGTCTGTTGCGGCTGTTGCTGCGCAGGCGTGGTGGTAGAGGTGGTAGCGGCGCCAAGCAGACCACCTAGCTTGGGGGTCGAAGTAGAGGCGTTGGCGGGTTGCTGAGCCGATCCGAACAGGCTTCCGGAAGCAGGTGTCTGGCCAGCAGTCGAGCCGCTTTCTTCCTCGTCAGCCAATATGTCCTTCAACTTTCTGATCGGCATGGCAGCAGTCGGGCGGGGACTATAGGTGCAGAATGGGCATATGTGGACATATAATGTGTGCAGGTCGCAGGTGTGAGGGTGCGGGCAAGGAGGACATGAAAAAAAGACAAAGTCATAGTCATAGTCAGAGCTAAAGACAGAGACGGAGACAGAGACAGAGACAGAGTTGAGGGCAGGGACACAAGATGGGAAGGAGGGGAGCACAGGGAAGGAGAGGGGGGAAGTGTGCAACAACAATAACAATAACAACAACAACAAACTCACAACATGTTGGCTGAAGACGTGTTGATGCTCAAACCTCCTGGACCACTTGCCGACCGGAATAGGGCCATCGGCAAGGGAGAGCGTGGCTACCTACAGCTCGGAGCCGCTGTGCGACTAGTCGACGGTAGTGCACACGGCGAGAGGGACAGGAGGTTGGTTTGGTGTGTGACCAGTTCGACAAACAAAGAGAAAACAAACCAAAAGATGGACGGAGGGATAGTTTAGATAATTGAGGCGTTAGAGGTGAGTGAAGTGAAGTAGGTACTTAGGTACCTACCTTACTACGTAATAGATGCTAGCAGGTGTGTGGATTGGAACTATGCCTGCAGTATCTAGTGGCCCAGGGGTACCTCTGGGTACTGCTAGGTAGCTGCGCACGAGGCAAGGCTACCAGGTTACAGGCACTGCAGGGTCGTACCTGGGTACCCATCCATACTACCTGGATGGGGTTAGCCCAGCAAGCATACCCTGGTTTGTTGTACATTGACCTCAGACACCTCACCTTAGAGGAGGGGTGCCTACAGGTAGCTCCAGGCCCATACTACCTACATGTACTTCATAGCAGTGAATTCACATCGCATTCCCAACGTATCATTCTTGACCTTTGTAGTCCCCCGTCTCTGCCTCTACCTCTGCAACTACATTCGCGGCAGCCAACCAACCCAATTACCCTGCACTATGGAGATTGACGACGACGACGATTTCTACGCTCCTGAAGAGCCCACGACACAGCCTGCCGAAAGCGCTTCGGCTCCCGCTGCGGCCGCCATTGCTGCCCATCCTGCGCCTACCGAGCCGCAGCAACAACATGATGGAGACTTAGAAGAAGGTGAAGAGGAGGACGAGGGCGCTGAGATGGAGGATTCAGACTCGGTATGCAGCCGCCACAGTGCTCGACATGCTCGAAAGCTTATGCACCCATATGCTGCTGCTGCCGACATCTACTGACGCGCCCACCCCCAGGATATCGACATCATCACCGAGCGCAAGGACGGCACAAAAGCCGCTCCACCAACGTGAGATCTTGTCTCCGTCTGCACGGTTCTCTCCGCGCTGAAACTGGCCTCGCCGCCGCTGACACAGTCATGTGCATCTAGACAATCGCGCTATAGTGACATCAGGAATATTCCTCAGCGATCAACGTCGGCCGACACCTCGACCAAACCCCCCGTCAAGAAGGATGAGTCTTCCAAGGGCGCCTCTGGCGCTGAACTGCCGCCCGTCTCCACCTCCACCATAGACGTCAATGCTGTGCCCATCTACACTCCCGTTGGGAAGCCCATCACCCAGGTGAACATCGATCAAGGTCGGTACCCATCGCCGTCTTCTTCTTCTACTCCCTGCGCTGAAACACTCCTTGCTAACCCCTTCTATTAGATCTCCCCGAGAACGACAAGCCCTGGAGGAAGCCCGGTACCGACCTCAGCGACTATTTCAACTACGGATTCGACGAGTTTACATGGGCCCTGTACGCCGCAAAACAGGACAATGTCCGCGCAGAATACAGCCAGGATGCTATAGCCCAGAACAACAAGAAGATGATGGAAGAGATGCAGATGATGATGATGGGAGGTATGCCAGGCATGGGAGGCGCTGCTGCCGCTAGTTCCATGCCCGCCATGCCTGGCATGGATGGGATGCCCCAGGAATTCCAGGCCATGATGCAGCAAATGATGGCCTCGGGCATGGATCCCAGCCAGATGGACCCTTCGGCCATGACGGCCATGTTCTCCGGCATGCAAAACACCGGTGGCGGTGGTGCAGCAGCACAGGGTGCTCAGAACCAGAACTTCGGTGGCGGGGGAGGTGCCGGCAACCAAGGTCAAAATTTCGGCTATGACCAAGGTATGGGCCGAGGTGGTGGTGGCGGCGGCGGCGGCTTCGGTCGGGGACGCGGCGGCAGGCGGAACTGGTGAAAAGCATTCTGAAGCCCGCCTACTTTTGTCTTCACCATGTATTTCTGGCCAGCCTCACCCCCACACAAATGCCCCTTGCAGTTGCGCAAGGTGATAGAAAGGCCGTGTCACTTCAATTCGACCCATGTGTCGCCGAGGGCAGCTCTAGTCACATCGGAGGGTGCAGTTTACACGATTGCCACGACATCTTTGATGAAGGTGGCAGTCCTCATTCTTAGTCACAGGCTGCATATATAGGTCTCCTATATACCATTATCAGCAGGTCATGCGTTGAGAAGAAGAGCCGGAGAAACAAGTTAGCGCTCGCAACTTTATTCATCGCGCCGCAATTGAGGCAATGGTGGGCTACCGGACTGTCTACGGTACCTGGAGTTATAAAGCTAACTACTCCATGTTATTGCCGTTTTCAAACTGGGCCCAGATTACTGTGCAGGGTTCAAACATTCCGTATGTCCCAACACAACTACAGCGGGTCAACATCCAGTGTGAAGGCAGCTTTAGGTGTCTATTGGGTCTTCGGTGTATGTGTAAACAGGTTCCTCTAGACACTAAACTAAAATCATAACAAGCGCATAGAGCCTCGGATTCAATGCATCTGTGCACCAAAACAGAGCAGGTCCATATAGAACCTAAAAATATATCGTTCTGCACTTCATCTGCTCCTCTCAAACCAAATATGCTAATTTACCAGTAACTAAGGCTTTGTGTGGTGCATGCGTATGCATAACTTTGAATTGACGGAAACAACTGAGGTTAACCAGCCTTAGATGCCAATGGGCGGATTGGTTTGCCACGGCAGTGCAGTGAATGCAGTTCACATGGCGGCAGATATCACATATCGCCATCAACATTTTGTCAAGGCCACTGCACGTGGCGTGGGGTTTGGTCCTCCACAGGTACACATAGACCAAGTTATATGAAGTAAAGCTACTTAAAAGCTCAACATCCAACCTTGCGATAGCACAGATCTAGAATAACTACCAGGGTGTCCTAATTTTGAGTGACTAAATTAATCACTCAGTGACTAAATTAGTCACTGACTAATTTAGTCACTCAAAAAGGCTTTTTTGACTAAATTAGTCACTCAAAAAAAAAAGCTGAGTGACTAAGAGTGACTAATTTAGTCATTAATCTAACTAAAATAACTAAAATAATAAGTAATAAATAGGAAAATAGCTAGTAAAAATCGGTAAAAATACTTTTTATATAAAGCTAAAAAAACGCTATTTAATGGTACTTTTTTCAATTTTTTTTGGCCTAGTAGTTCTTTTTTAAACTTTATTTAAACTTTAGCTTTTTTTTTATAAAAAAAAAACACTTTTTTTTAAATAAAGTTTAAAAAAAAACTAGTAGGTCAAAAAAATCGAAAAAAATATTATTAAATAGCGTTTTTTTATCTTTATATAAAAAGTATTTTTACCGATTTTTACTGGCCTTTTTCTTATTTATTATTTATTATTTTAGTCATTTTAGTCTAACTAAATAACTAAATTAATCACTCTTAATCACTCAAAAAAAATTTTTTAACTAAATTAGTCACTCAAATAGTTTTTTTTGACTAAATTAGTCACTTAAAAAGTGGATTAGTCTGACTAAGACTAATTTAGTCACTCAATTAGTCAATTTAGTCAGACTAATTGGACACCCTGATAACTACAATAGCTATAGTATTCATCTTACATGTCTAATTCTATTTCAGCTAGTCTATCCAAACATAAGAATATATCACGACAACTTTAAATGTTTGAAGTTCAAATCCCTCATCTGCACTGCTGATCTACACCATGGCAATCATTTTGTCTGCTTTTAAGGGGCTTGTGCCATATCATGCTATCGCATCATCTACCTTCAATATAGGCAGGCAACTTGACATTCGAGGCTATTTATACACTTCTGTCATAAGTCGGAGTCTTCTAGGCGTTCGGACTTAAATCTACAGGCGAATGTCGAGATGTTGTTTATATGGTACTTCTTTGGTTTCCCGATTAGTCTACCATCAGTGTCCTAGGAACACAGAGTTATACGGGACAATAAGATGTTGGTTCGCACAGTTTGAAACTGGACGCAGACTCGCAGCCATTTCCAAACCTAGATATCTATTATCATGCACAGCTTCTCAGTATCATTAAAGCCTTCCCTTTTCAAGAGATAAGTGTCCATTGAGTGAAAACCCCCTCCCCTCCCGGTGTGACTTTACTTAGCAGGACAATAATGCAAGCTTATAGTAAAACACATATTGTTAAGTGTTAGCATAGGAAATGAAAGACTCAAAGGGCCTGATGAACCAGACACACATAAACATGATCTGGGGCATGGGTGTGTCACTGTCAGCAGTTTATAATACATAGAATAGGAGAACTCACAAATGTGCGTTCTCAGGTAACAGTATATAAGGCACATCCGCTCTTCAATACACAAGCATGCCTCGCCCCTCTGCAGGCTTGCCGAGCATGTTAGATTTGATTGAACATGTTGGTGACATTGTTGCAGGATATCACCAGCGGTCAGCCACCATAAGGCTGAATTCTCACAGGCTTGTGAATATTCATTACTATATGAACAAGCAGTGAGCACGCTGGAGGAGGGCTTGCTACTGATGTACCTTCAAGGCTTGCGATACCGGTGTTCCTTAACACATACCCATAGGAAAGGAATATAGCAGAGACGTAAGGATGAATAGGATGCAAACCAACCACAGTACATGGCGCTAAGATAATGTGACCGGACAGTACCTAAGTATCCTACAATGGGGAACCATGTCACAGAGGCTTATAGAGGGGAGCGAACTCCGGATCCCGTATCCCGGGGCAGAAGGCTTACTTCGCTTCAGCATGCGACTGTCTACCCCTAGAAGGGCAGATAAACTTGATAGATACGTGGGTCACTTTTACCGAAGCTGCTTAAGTAGTGACCACGAATTTCCAAGTACCGAACTCCAGCCCTGAACTTCTTCTCCTACACTACTTCCGCTTCCGCCTGACTGGGGAAGAACTATTCTATTCGTCTTCGTATCAATTCCTTCAGAGGCACTGACACTAACCGGCTTCCCTAGGTCTAAAGTAGTAGGTACAATGCTAGCTGTATCCCAAGTGTTCATCCGTTGTGGTCCCTGGGCTCGTCGAGAACAATCGATCTAGGGGGTTGGCCAGAATTTACAGTACCTAGGCCCACTAGTCACGGCTCCTACTAGGACGATATAGAGGCACAGTACCAAGTACACGGGAGACCAGAAAGCTAACATGAGCTATCCACTTCCGTCACAATCTACAGACGTGACTAGAACAAGGATAGGTGAATATAGAATGTATTTAAGGAAGAACAGTTCGGGGATACTTGAGCCCTGAGACGACTGAAACCTTCAAATATTTCAACATAGGGAAGAAGATCCTGGGGCAGGTTCTTGATCGTATCTTTACAGTGGCGAAAGGAGAAGAGCATGGATCTCGCTATGTATACTTGCGAGATAGCAAATTCCGTAGTGTCACGAATGTTTCCTATTGTTAAAACCGGCCACCACGTAATATGTAGTAACACGGCCACAGTAGTTGATAACCCACAGTTATCTGCCTTGGATCTCAATACTAATATACTAGAAAGATAACGCGTGAGATCGTTCACGAGACATTGGCTCGAGACGGCCTTGGGGGGGGCGGGGG